>LQNS02278091.1:7042574-7065241 GCA_001587735.2 Parhyale hawaiensis | reverse complement strand
CCCATGCTCGTTCGATACTGGTTCAGGAGAAGGGCACCTTCTTACTGAAATTCAAATTTTTGCCTATACTGTTGTTGGTCTCCCTTCTTCTGTCTGGGGAGCACAGCAAATTCTATACACCGCTTAGCTTGAAGTGGTTTGTCTCATCCTATGTTGTGTGGCGCGGCGACCCTAGTGGGGCTCGTGTAGGTTGCCTTGGCCGTTGGCTGGCCATTCGGGGCGTCTGTCTTTCGTACCCGTTTTGCATCCTTCCATTTTCATGCTCCTTCTTGCTCATGCTTTATTCTGATTTGCCTCTTCTTGCTCAGCTTGCCGTTCCCGTCCGCGCTGGTCCTGTGTGGTGGCAGGTTCGTGCATGGGTTCCGAGAATCTCTCGTCGCACTCTATGTCCCTTCTTTTGCCTCTCTTGGGGGAGCTCAGTAATTGCTTGGGGAGGCTTAAATTCCTTATACATTAACTACTACTAGTGGTTTCTCTGAATGTTATTTTGTATTACGAACATACACGAAACTTTTATGTCATAGTGGTTTTCACTTGTCTGCTCTATCTTGCCCGAATAGTTCCTTGAACTAATTAGGGGCTTAAGACTTGTATGCTTGATTTTGAATTACATCTATCTATTGATATCTCCTGTATTAGGTTTTTAAATTCTGTACAAGTTTCAATAAAATTATTATTATGTTATTATTATTACTGTATTTCTTTAGACTACGCATTTTCACTTCTAAACATCTTTGGAGTCGAGATGTCCAACACCACCCACTCTGGCCCTATTACGAATGTCATCCACCACTACAAAAGCGAACATTATTGGTCGTGAAAATATTAAAGAAAGTGGTTGATATGATACGGCAGAGATTATCTTCCCATTTTTGCTTCGATATTGACTGGTTTTGATCATTTATTTATTTTTCTTTTCAAGAAGCGGAAAGCAGACAGCTATGGTTGATCTTCTTCCCAGCAAAAATCAAAGTTTCTTGCGAGTTGAAATTCTCCATGTCTAGTTCTCGGAAGCGTAATGTGTACTGTATATACATGGGTAGACTGACGGACGGATGGCCGGACAGATGAACAGACGGAGCCTTAAGCAGAATATTATCATCGATACATTAACATTTCACTCGGACACATGACTGGACTCTGCTGTGTCTCATCAACTCGATCTTTTGGAGAGATTTTCAAGTACGAATTTCAGAGCTCAGCTAAATCGTGATTTTGAGTACCAAGAGCAAGAATTGGCCACTCAAATTTGCCAGCACTTCAGACCTGAACACTGTTAACAGCAAAACGTATTCTTCGGAAGCTCTACGGGCTTTTCCATCCATATTTAACTTCCTCAGTGTTCGTCTGCAAGAATGACTTGGAGATTTCCACCGTGCTTCCTTCTTTAAAGACCGGGATATTATAAACAATAACTTCTCAATCCAGTCTTTGCACCTGATTTGTTTTCAATCTTGGGGTTGGGGTTTACAGTAGCGTAAAACCTAGCTTACGAAAAACACGCAGATTTGAACTAAATTTAGCTAGATTACGTAGGCTACGAGGTTTGGACACCATTACTCGTTTTTAAATCGCCAATAGCAAACACTGCACTTCATCATGCTAATACTGCGCTTGCACGAAACTAGAATACAACGTTCTGGTATTTCACAAGATTTATATGACAAATAGCTTAGAACCAAGAAAAACAAGATACCGAGTCGTTGCATTGCTTCTTCCGCAAAACTCAAATGGGAGTGAAATTTCTCGCATGAAGAGAGCCAGTGGTTACAATAGCCTCTATAACATCAGAGCTAATTCTTATTTTAACAACAACAACAACAACCATGTGTTACTTAACGTAGGAGCGTCATGATAGTAATGGCTCATGAGAAATTGTAGTAGTCTGAGAGAGCATACTTTCACCATAAGCAAGGCAATGTTAACGAATGCTCTGCATTTGTTCACGGACTAGACTTACCGTGGAATCACTACAGTTTTTTGTTTCTAATTTGTGCCCTCTAGCACAAATATGGGCTTCGGCAACTTCCTTAACGATGCACTTCTAACTTTTTGAGTTGTTTTCTGACAAACAAACGAGCTGAATATAACTGAAATTTAGATGTCTTTCAAGATTTATATCGATCCTCGCAAATGTCATGTCGATCCGCTCATATCGTTTTTATTTACGTTAGTTACGAATATGAAAAGAAAGAGAGAGCAACAAAAAAATAGACAAAAACAAAAGTCGAGTCATTCGCTTCTATACAGCCCCAGCAACTCCTGTATATTTCGTATAGATCGGTTCGTATTCTTTTGAGTAATGCTATAATAAAACGGCAAAGAAATGAACGATTAAACGGTTCTTTTTCAAAAGTAACTCATTTATTTTTGCCGCTATACTTAGTAATAACTTTAAATTTCATGCAAATCTCTTCAAATTTTGTATGCGATATAATGTCGATGAAGAGAAAAAGTTATGAATATCAGAGTCCACCTGAACGGCAAGAGAAGCTGGAAGAGCAAGAACTCCATTCAATGTTAACATCGATAAGTACCGTATTCAAATTTAGCCTTCTTTTGCAATATGATTTACCAGTGGACCCGTGCGTGAAAAAATTTACGCAACAATAGATACATTTATAAATTTGCTTAATATAGGCCGGTGCGGAATCTTCTCGTCTTTGACTTGCTTCTTCTTCATCACAGGAAATTTGTGATAACATTTCTTCATTGAATGTGCTTTCTTTACTGAAATACATCTAGAGGAAAACGCTAATGCGGCCAACTCAAATTATTGTAAGAGATACGTGCTTTCTACTGAGCAGTACACTTCAATTCGTCTTCAGCACACTCCTTCCCTCCCTTACATAACATAAAAAAAAGAAACGTAAGCGCTTAAACGTGGCTGAAAGGAGGTCATTCTTAGTACTAGATTATTTCCCTTTTCAGATCAATCTAATACTGGCGCACTCATTACCCCCACAGTAACCAAACTGCCTGTAGAGTTTACCCCTTACAAATAACTACACTGCGTCGCAATGGTTGAAAGTATCTAGCAAAACCTTTACATCACACAGAATCGTTTACACTTATAACCATTAGCTAGTACAAACAAAAGAACCCATGGAAATACGTTGCCGTCCGACGTCTCTGTCCGAAAACCTTGCCGCAGCTCAGCTTAAGCGGTTTAAAATAATTACCGAACTGGGGATCAACGTCTCCAGCTACAGTGAGTGAGGGAAGAGTTTTGTATTTCTGCTTGGCAGTTGTTAGATTGTTTTACGTCCGCAGCTATTTGGCTGGACAATAGGCCGTTTCCGCCGAGTTAGCCTTGCTTCTCGTAATTCTGGGTTGTGGTGGCTGACAAATATTCGTCTTTGGAGGAATGTTCCTAGAACCTGACTTTCGGGTACTGCAATTCCCTTCATGTGTTGGTATGCTTGAGGTTCTTGGGAATTGGCCGCGCTTCTTCGCTACAGGTGTCTGGGACTGTGATTTTTCCTTAGAGACGCTTACTGGACTCCCGCGTTCAGTATTGGATGAGTGAATTTCTGTTTGGCGGGCGTTTGTAGGTTGTTGCACATCAATGCCTTCAGACATATTGCGGTTCATCGATGCGAGGGTAGAGACTATCTTAGAGTAAATATGTGGGAGGGAGCAGATGTCCGGGAGCAAAACCCCTGAAAATTCTCAGAAGGCTTTTTGTCGTGTGCCTTAGACTGAAAGAGGGATGGGAAGGGTCAGGGCTGCCAACTTAGATTATTTAAATCTAAATCTAGATTATTTTTGAGTCGCTTAGACGTAGAAAATTGTCATCTAGATTATAGATTATTTCTTAGATTGTTTTTGAGACCATGCATACATACACACAACATTCCAATGTGTTAGCCTTAACATTCAGATGTATAGACGCATTCTTTGTATCATCTGATTTCATATCGGGCAGACGTTACCACTGCTTCTTCAGGTCAGAGCTTTTAAGATAAAAAAACTTAGAAGGTCGTTTGATGACCGTGCAAAAATGTGCCGGCTTACCAGCACTGCCTATGAACGACATGCGTAATTCTCAATAATCTTCCGGCTGGAACTTATATCAGTAAAATTCTGTCTGTAAAAGCCTGTAACCAGAGGTTTGAAGATATTGGCTATTCTCGTAAACGTACAGTAATTTGCCGGCGGACTTCCGACTCGAATCCGGCGGAAGCAACCGGTGTTCTAAATGAAGCCGGCAATCATAGATATTTAAGGCGTTTGTACTATCAAGCGCCAGCTTATTTCGGTACTTAGCATTGCTGTACCAACATTGCCTACGGCATTCTGCTTGTAGCACTATTTAGATGTAGAACTTCTACTCTGTTGTCTGCATCTATCAAGTAGCATGCTTGCTACATATTATTGAATCGTATCTTCTAAGTCTAGTATAATAAGATGTAAATAAACAAGAGGATCCTGACGACATTCCTCCACCATCAAGCACTGTAGCTTGATAACAATACTTGGCCTTGAAGTTCACTGTCACAACCAAGTACAGTGACGAACTCAATTAGAACTTCACCCTCGCTCAGAAATACAATATATTATACCAGGTTAGATAATTTTAGATTTTTTCACCGTTTGGAGATATAATTGGATGTTTTTAGTGCATATTTCTGTAAAATGAAAGTAAAATACATTGATTGGCCACTGAAATGTGTATCTAATATAGGAATTGAACAATTGCTAAACTCTACATCCGAACAAACAGCCATTATTTGACAGGTTTTTGTAATAAACCTTATCAAATAATGATGTTTGTTCGGGAATAGGGTTAGTTCAGAAATTGGGTAAATCCCCTAGTTCAACAAGAAAAAGTAAGAGATCAAGGCTGTGTTAGCAGGATACATATGTGTGCATCTTGACTTGCCATAAATGAAGTTGTAGTGAAACTCAGTCTGAAAAAAATGAGTTAGAAACTGTTCAATAAAATAAATTAAAAATGTTGAACGAACAAAGGCATGTTCATCCGGTCATTCCATATTCCTTGGAAAAGTTGAAAGTATTGTTTTAAACTAATCATCAATTGGGTTGTTATTTCGCTTAACCAGAAGAACACTAAAGTCCCAATAAAAACTAAGTAGGCCTACCCCTCAATCTAGCTTCAACCAGGAAAGCTGACGGCAAAAATGATAGAAATCTTACGACACACACATAAGGACGTTTATGTCATGTTTGGACGATTTGTTGAGAGACTGTAGTGAGAACACATCCCAAGTGGATGAAAAAATTTTTCAATAAAATAATATCGCCGGCTAATTTATGATTGGCCAGTAAATTGACGATTTGATGCTTGACTTGTCTAAACCTTCACACTGGAGCGTATACTTTGCCCCCTGTGATAGTGGTGAAGATGGCAAGCGCTGCCATGCACATCATTATCAAAGTGCACGTTTTCTATAAAACAAAACGATTTGAGACATTTGCCTCCTGTCATCGGGTTGCTATCACCAAACTCTTTTTGTCAGACCACCTTAACTTAGTTGTGGAGACCAGGCTAATTAAACTATTCAATGATAATAGCAAAAAGCTACTGAAATATATCGGAGTACAATTGAGTTCCCGAAAGTTTCAAAGGTACTCAATTAAGAGCTAACTAATGAAAGTCGACCCTACCAGTCAAAACCTGTACATTCAATGAGGTTTTGTCCTCAAAATAACCCTTCACGGAGTTATTTCACACTGTAAGAGTTATCAAACATCTCACACAACCACAAGCAGATACTTACTAGGTTAGATTATTTTATAGATATTTTTAAGCAAAATCTGGATTATTCTACATTATTTATTCCCTCAAACTAGATAATTTTCCTCGGGAAAATGTGGCAGGACTCGGATTGGTTGAGCTGCCAGTTACTTAGTGAAGCTCGTAAAGATAGGTGTATAGCGTACGATCTCAGCACCACGCTGCTTTCTGAAGCTATGCATGCTTCATTTGGAGTCGCTGTATGCTGTAGTTAATCGAACATGCCCAAAAATAAAGTTCTGAAGCAAAAATCGTAGCAGTATTGCTTATGAAAGTACTACAATCATTGAAGAGAACTGGACCCATATAAGCTCCTTTTATCAGAGTTTGATTATCATTTAACAGTGTTGCCACATCCAACCGAGGAGATTCCTGGGAAATTGAGTGTAAAATATCTGGATATTTTAAAGGAAAGCTAGAGATTTTTTGTTGTCATTTTACAGATTTTTATACTAAGATATCCTAATATTCTGAAAAGTTCTATCATCTGATAATTTCTCAAAGTCGAGAAGCAACATTTCTATCATGCTTTTACAGAACGGATGCATTAACTTAGAATAAATGCATAACGGAGTCGCATTGGCATTGCCTGGAAACGTGCAATTATGCTCTAAAAATTTACCTTTAGGCTCTAGAAAAGTTTAAGAGTACGCAAGGGTAGATTGTAAGGTTTGAATCCTAACAACACTTCATTAGCCCGACGGATCTACTGTGATTTTCTATTTGTCTAGCTGGCATAGACACAGGATACATACATACATGAATTGAGACAAACTTATGCATTCTTATAACTGAATAATTTAATAATTGTGACCTTTTTCAACTATAAAAACACAACCCATTCTACCTAGCAAGACACGTGTTGAATCTTCTTCTTCTCATTGATTATTTTCATCTTCAGGCAGCACTCAGTGACTGAGTCTGTTTCAATTCGCGTTGTTGCTTGCGTGACGCGTTTGAACGAGAACCGAACATCAGGATAGAGTTCGAGAAAATTCAAAGAAACACAACTTTTTGCTTTCACTGAAAGTGGTTAAAGTCACAAGCGAAAAATTCAAGTAAACAAAAGTGTTCAGAGTAGTAATAGTAATGTACGTTGTAGGTGCACCTAAATCTTTTCTTTTTTTTTTGTTTGAATTTTACGGAGAGAAAGCAAATTGTCTTGGAATTTCTTGAATGCGTTGACATTTAGCTGGATTTTTCCTTGGAATATTTTTTATTTACAAAAATCCTTGATTTTCTTCCCAATTCGATAATAAGTGGTACATGCTTCAAAGATCTGGGAAAATCCAGCTGTATATGGGCATCTGGTAGCCCTGTAGCAGAATAAACATGGCGGAAAGCGCGGCATGCCGCTGCTACACGGCGGAGTGGCTTTCCCAACAAAAACTCTATTAGTGCTTTAATGTAGCTGGTTAAAGTAAAAATATATTAACAACAATTTATATCTCTCTTTTATAGAATATAGTTCAGAAAACTTTAGCTTAAGCCGACGTTAGTTTACCCAATATCGCGGTCGGGGGAACCGAGGGGGGAGACACCTGAGGACAGCTGAGAGGCGGAGCTTCTATAGAAAAAAGAGGGGATTGCTCCCTCCACTCCCATATAACTATGTAAGCTCCTTGCAGACTACAGATGGTACGAGAGGTGGAGAACCCAGACGGGACATCTGCACTGATGCATCTAGCGAAGTTGCAGTAATTTCCTTTTCATCCGTGTGGCGCGAACTGGTGATTATTGTGCCCTCATTTCCCTTAGGATCCCCAACCTTTACCCCACTACGGGATGAGATCTGAGGATTACAGGGAAAGGCGGCAGTAACATTGGGAGCCGTTTTCCCCATTGCTGGCAAATCGGCTGAGAGAGCGTGAAAGGGGGCTGGGTAGCGAGGCTGCTCATTAATGGTCTTAGGTCTTGTGCGCAAGCCTCTTTCCAAAGCAGCGGTTTCGGAAACCGCCGCAGCGAGCAGCATTTCTCCGAGGACATGGTGTCCAGCACCATTCAAGTTAACCCCATCGGGTAAAACGAGTCTCCAATCATCTTCAAACGAGGGAAGTAGGTCAATAAATTTCAGCCCATTTTCCTCTGCCTCTCTTTTAATATTTCCGGTGATGTGGCGGATTCTATCCATTTTATAATCTCGGTCAAAGTTACAATTTTTGAACTTGAGCAATCTTTATTGGTGGATAATCGAGTTTATCTCCTAATTCTGGTCAGATTTCAAGTCGCAAAGATTTATTAGGATTTATAGCGAAATGGTCAGATGTATCAAATCGTAGTCACAGTCACAACATCGTAATTAGATTTGTCGAAATAGCTCTTTGCTGGGAAAGCGGATGAAATTCATACGCTGGTAGCCGGCTGAAGTGTACAACACACATCAAAATTATGTATATATATATATATTTTTTTTTCTTAATTCTATCTCACCGAAATTAGGATGGTCTTTTAACTGTACAGCGCCAAACTCAAAAAAAAAAAAAATATATATATATATATGATTTTCATTTATCTCCACAGTGACAAGATCGAAATGTGTTTTTCGAGTTACTCTACAGTGCCGAACCCAAGTTTGGTTTCTCGTTTCGACTTTCGCCTCAAAACAACGAACCCAATTTCATTATAGTACTGTTACCACTATAACATTCAGTCTTATTTTTCTGGAAGGATTTACATTTTTCGAAACGTCTGGGACATACAGAAGATATAATATATATTATGAACTCAAGTTATGTAAATCGAACATGATTTACTTAAACACATTTTCTCCCTTGCTAAGAAATGCACAACGCAGCTACAAATTAGTCATCTGTGCGCCATTGTCGCGGTCGTGGAACTGAGGATGCGAGTGAAACTTCCACAGGCCGGCATCTCCTTTCACTGCGATGATGTTAAATGCGAAGACGTTGGATGGTGGCACATAATTGATCAGAGGCGTAGATGATCCATCAATTCCGAAGCTGGAAATCAAAGAAGATATTTAGAAACAACACCTACCATCTACCTTAAAGAAATATAGTCCTGATACGTCATTTTTATAACAAAATACAAATTATGTAACCCTCCAAATTACCAATATCTTCCCTAAAGTTCTCGATATGTCTACGATACTGGGAAACTACTTCATTCGTGAATCGGGCACTGTCTATATAAACCTGTGCTCAATATATGGTTCAAGAACAGATGGGATCCAATTATGTTAATTTAGTACAGATTTTTTATGAAGCTAGGTTTAAGTATGTGGTTTATTTGCTAATATTTGCGCTTGCGGTTTCGCTCTGCCTTCTGGAAAGTTTTCCGAAATCAATTAAAAAAAATGCATTTTGTGTTCGAGGCAAAAAATTGTGCATGCTCACCTCTGACGGTCTGACCTACTGAGATTTTGTAAAACATGAAACTTTATTAACAATGAAGTAGTCTCCCACATTAGAGTGAGGCTCTATTATTAAGTCATTTGGAACTTATCGATAGCTCTTTGCAGCCTTTGAATAGGATACCTGACCACCAAAACTCTATAAGTGATTTATTAAACCAGATGGGAATTTTCAAGAGTATTGCAGCAAAAAAAAAAAAAAAAAAAAATTAAACATGAGAAAAATGTCGGAAAGTAGTAATTACTTCAACGTCACGATGAAAAAGTGTATCTCGTACAAAATATCGATAAATATCAAGGTAGTTATACCTTGACACCTTTCATGATTATTCGAATGATGTACAGGTGGCGTTACTGACGCCGTCGACTTTATGCACAATTGATGCTGCATTCCGTGACCTGCGGGAGGGCTTGACTCGAGTTATCTCCACATTGCACGCAGCCGCTTACAGCAGGTGTGTCTGACACTTTCAGTAAGCATGCGTCCAGTAAGTTTAAAACTTCACAACTTCAATTCCCTTGTTGTTTCTAATGTGACGAGGCATTTTGTCCAACAACCGAGAATCCCAGACAGTGGAGCTGTTAGAATGCTGTGCAGTTGTTGCAATACCACCACTTGTGATCGGTATTAGCACTTCAAAAGTCCGACAAATACCATCTGAGTGTCTGGCAAGGATCCATCCATTGGCATTGCTATTAATTTTATCTGGAATTTTCCAAACATATATGACAGTGAAGCGCTCGAATCTCTGTTGAATTGAGTGCATTTGAAGCTGAGCAAGTCTGTCGTGATAATTTAAATTTTGCATGTCTCAAATTTTTGCAGTGAATGATCTCCGAATAGCCTCGAAGCGCTCTCTAGGTCTTTTCGTTTGCTTGGTATCCAAAAAGCGATCAGTATTCTATATACGTCAGTACCAATTGCTTCTATAACGTGAGCATTGCGTCTGCCTATTGCGAAAAGAAAGTTCGAAGCGCTCCTCGGATTCATTTTTTCCCATCGAAGCAAATCTAGACATTTGATATTCAAAAGTGGCATTATTGTGCATTCTCACCTTACGTTCTCTTAATTCTTTCTTTCGATTTGGTCCCCATCACTCGTGTAGGTTGTCTATCCAATAAGGAAAGAGTTTTTTCCAGTTTCGCAGCAGTCAGAATTTTGTTCCGTCGAAAGTGACGTTGTATGCTGACCGGCCAAAATTGTTACTGAAATATAATTACACAGTCCGCACGTCTGCCCCTGAACGCACGACTGCCAATATTAGTGTGTCGTGTGCAAACGAAGTGGCAAAGGCAAACTTGCACTCGTGTCCCATGCCATTCATTATTATAATGAGTACTGGACCAAGCACCGTACATTCTGGGACTTCACTGAGTACCGGCTGTCGTTTAGACACTCGATTATTTATAATGACATTTTGAGTTCCAATTGTCCGGAATGTTTCGATCCACCGAAAACATTTTGCACGGATACCATATTGGATTGGGGAGTCCGAGTAATAGCATTCCGTGGTCAACTTTTTTACTTGCTTGATTGTACGCCATCCGGACGTGAAAGTGAACCCCGGTCCTCGTGGTTGTGGGTCTCGTTCCTGCCGCATCTTGGGTGTCAATATTCGGAGTTTCCATGGTAATTTGGCTGAACTCGCGAAAGCCTCTCCCAATTATGATCTGGTGCTCTGTTCGGAGACGCGCGTCTTTAGCCATCGTCGTATTTCTGAGCTGGTGATCCCGAACTTTGAAAAGCCAGTGCTGCGGTTGTGAAATTCATGCCCTGCATTTAGGGTTCTGGCTGCTTACGTTCGAAAGGGTATTATTGTGTCTAGAAAGAATTTATTTGAGTGTCCATGTTGTGAGCTGATGGTGCTTCGAGTTTGTGGCTCATTCAAGAACTTTTATCTGTCTTCAGTGTACTGCAGCCCGTCTTCTGATGATAGGGTCTTTGATTGTATCTTAGATGCAATGGATAGGATTTCAGTCATTGGATAAGCGCTCTGCTTTTGTCTTAATGGGCAATTTTAATTGTCACCATTTGGTATGGTTAGGCTCTGGGAGGACCGATTGCCATGACAATGCAGCCTTCGATTTCGCGATTGCCTCTGGTTGTGAGCAGTTGGTTCGGGATCCCACCCATTTGAGGGTAGGTGTTCTTGACCTTCCGATAAGTGATGTTCCTGATTTGGTTGGAGTTCCGAAGGGCTCTGTCTCATCTCGAACCTACGACTATAGATCCATCTCGATCAAGCCTATATTGTCGAAAGTTTATAAGAGGTTGGTTGCGTCGAGGTTCAGTCGCTTTCTTGACAAGCAGGGTGCCCCCCCTCTCCCAACACAGTATGGTGTTCGTAGGGTCTTGAGAACTTGTGATCATTTGCTTCACATTTCTCAAACGTTACAGCAGACTCTTGATGGGGGTGTGAGGCGAGATTGGTACAGCTTGACTTCAGTGTTGCTTTTGATCACGTGAATCACCGTGGGCTGCTCCATAAAGTTGAATTGGAGGATATTGGTCGTTCAGTTTTCGCGGTAATTAATCAGTTTTTATCTGACAGACGCCAATGTGTAGTAGTTGATGGGAATAGGAGTGAGTTTTGACGTGGTTTCTAGTGTCCAATATGGTAGTGCTCTTCGCCCTTTGTTGTTCATCGTATAAACTGCGGACCTGCTTGATCTTGTTGATAATTTACTTGTTGGTTACCCTGAGGATGTTTCTTTGCTAGCTATCTGCTATAAGCCTAGTGATATGTAGGTTTCAGAATCCATTCAACATTGTTTGGAAGTTATTGATTCTTGGTGTTCTAGGTGGGGGATGAGGCTAAATGTAGGCAAGACTAAGACTATGATCCTGTCTAGGTCACGTACAGTGAGACCTCCTTTCATTGCACTCATACTGGATGATGTGTCACTTCCTGTGGTTGGTGACTTGGTGATCTTTGGTGCCAGTTTTGATTCAAGGTTGGCGTTTAAGACCCACATTCGTTCGGTTGCCTCACGTGCACCGCAGAAAATAATTGGTTTTATGAGACGGGCTTGGAGGGTGTTCGGCTCGGTAGAGTTGACACTTCGCTACTTTAATTGCTATGTCCCCCTTCTTCTGGAATACTGCTCCGCACTCTGAGGTTCTGCAGTCGATTGTCATCTGTGTTTGCTTCACAAAGTGGCTCGTCGATGTGCATTCATGCTGGATGGTGTTATACCTTGTGATCTGGCGCATCATCGCAGAGTTGGTTTAGTCTGCTTTCTGTATAAAATATATAATTGCCCCTGCCATCCACTGTCTGATTTTTTTCCGGATTCATTTGTTCGGGTGAGGTATACTCGGCGTACAAGTGCTTTTCATGAGTTTGCCATGGAACCGTTACAGTGCCAAACGGGATAGTATCTCTCATTCGTTTTCCATCCGGTGTGGATGTTTGGAATGGTGCTGTATTTGCTAGTGCGGGTACTAGCAGCTTTAAGCGATTTGTACCCAGAGCTTTTCTGTGATCTCGGATCTTCTCTTTCTTTTTTTTTCTCTCTCTTTGCTCGCTGGGCTGGTTGCGTGGGAGGTTGTTAACTTCATGAAGCTTCTCCGTTCTCACGTCGCCAGTCTAATGTACTTTAATAATGATTTGGACAATCTAAATAGATTACATTTACATTCTTGCCTTTGCACAGTGAGTCTAAGAGTAGAATCATATTGTTCAAGCAGCTGAGAACTGGTAGTTCATCTTTGGCCAAAGCCGTGCTAAGTTGATGGACATTTCTCTCTAAATGATGTACCAAGTGCTTCCCTAACACCCTCTCAAACATCACTACATGGATGGTTCTGGAGACAGGACGATACCGGGCAGAATCCGACACTTGGTGTTACTTAGTTATCAAATGTCGTATCCTTCTGCAACACCTGGTAGTTAGCTGGATCCATACCATTTAAAGCTTTGGGAATCAGTGTAATAATGGCATGTGTGTAGGTTACTGGAATTACTCCTGTTCCATTGATTTCTGCATCCTAATGTATGGAGGGCAAGAGATACTTTTCTTATTCATCTTAAGGATTCTCGCAGACGCATGGTCTTGTCCCGCTGCATTGTTGCAGCTAAGTTCGTCGATGGCTAGTTCAATGTTCAGTATAGTGAATTCAACGTCTGATATGTAGTTTCTAGTTGAATCGGTTTGTGGAAGAACTGGATTTTGGATATATATTCTACGAAAACTACCTTGGATTGATCTGACGATCTCATCACAGTATAGGTAGAGATTGGCACCTTTGGGTAAGTACAGAGTACCTATGGATAGCTTAGGGACATAAAATTACTGACTAAACGCGTTGACTAACAAACAAAATTTGACGTTTCGGGACGGACGAATCTCATCTTCAGAAAAAATCTACAATCTATCTAAAATTATTTTATTTATTTATTCATTCCTAGTTAGGGGAGCGTATGGTGTGGTCGGGAGGAGGTCTAAATGGCAAATGAGCGGAGCTGCGTGGAGAGGTTGGATGCCAGCTCTAGTACAGTCGGCTGATGTGAGTCTACTGGTGAACTGTATGAAGCGCTACAGCTGAGGTCATAATGTTGAGGTTGGGTCTGTTCCTATGAATGTAGAGGGACTCTAGTGTTGTCAGCTCGATAGGATTAGAAGAGGCTATGATTGAGAAGTCATTCCTGCTGATGGGATGGTTGTTTTGTTCAGCATGTAGGCAGGGAGCTGAATGGGATTGTTTTGCTAGTGATAAACCGGTTCGACTAGATATACCTAAATGTTGGTCAATACGGGCTCTGAAATGCTGTCCAGTGCTACCGAAGTACAAGGCATTGCATCCTGTGCATTTAAAACGGTAGCTTATATAACACCTGACAACAGTGGTGTGGGAGGTTTGTCTTTGAATTTAAAGTAGGACCCTATAGTAAATGTGTTTTTATAAGAAAATTTGATTTGAAGTTTATATGAGGGTAGGCTTCAGAGAGGAACATTTTCAATGTGTTTACTGACCTACATAGGTTTTGTTGTAGTATGAAAGCGAGTGAAAGAAGTCTAATTTAGGGACGGAAGGTTTGCTAATGCCGGAATTGAACAGTTTGTCTAGGAACAGATTGCAGTAGTGGTCCAGAAGATGGTGCGGATGGCCGTTGTTTTTTAAGAATGTTCGGAGAGAAAGTCAACTTCATTTGAGAAGGCAAGGTAGGAGGAGGACAAATGGTATGCCCGAAACAGTGAAGTTTTGATTGCATTGATTTTAAATTGATCGTAGCAGTGGCTGAAAAAATTTGTCCCTAGGCCTGAGAATGTGGGTTTTCTGAAAACCCCAGTGGTAAGTGTTGAGCCTTTGTTGGTTACTAAAACATCTAGAAAAGCTAAAGAACTGTTAGACTGGTTTTCGGCAGTAAACTTTATATTTGGATCTTTTGTATTTAAATATTGCAGAAATAAATCTGAAGCAGTCCGATTGTTAAATATCACAGAGGTATCATCTATATAGCGATAATAGTGGATCGGTTTGATATTGTCAGGGCAATCGTTATGCCAAAGGGTTTCGTGGTGACACAGGAAGATATTTTCTAGAGAGGGTTTCAGCGGGGAGCCCATGGAAACTCCGTCTATTTGTTAATATAGTCTATTGTTGAATATGAAGAAAGAATCTGTAATGGCGAGACTAAGGAAGGTCTTGAACGTAGGTTTGTCCATGTTGTGGAATAGCTCTCTGTCGTCAAAAATTTTGTTGCAAATAATATCTATAGTTTCGTCTACGGGAATGTTAGTGAAAAGGGAATCCCTTTATGATTACTGTATACGGTAGTGCGTATGAGACATTGAATGATGCACACGGTCTACATTAAAGGAATGAACTGGTACACGGGAGGCAGCTAGAAAACATTAACTTATGTTAAAGTTATCATATAATTTTAGTACCGAGTTTCTTAAGTAGTTGTTTACTCATAAATTAATAACAGTAGTTGAAATATAACAAAATCTCCAGCATCAACTGGAAGTAGCTTAGTTCGTACCATCACTATTTCTGAGGCTTCCAGCTATGTTCGGCAAGATATTGAACATCAGTTCCCGTTTGCAATGACTGTGTTCAAACTTCTGATCGGATTTGGTGCTGTACTCTTTTAAGGCAACTCACTTGTCTTCTACAATCAGAGGAAAAAATAACCAAAACATGAAACATTGCAAACCCAATGATGGGCTTGCCAGGATAGCTACTACAGTCGTGGATAGATTCGAGAACGAAACTAATTTTTTCTCCTGTTTTGAGCTAACTACAGCATTTTTTTCGAATCTGACCCTAAAAACAGCTTTATACGGATGCGTATTGTGTGTAAATCTTAAAATGAAAAATCACCAAAAAGTTGGATTATGTATATATAAAACCAATTAGGTATGTACAAGATAAAATAATTATTATTATTTAAAAATTTTCTTAAAATGATATTAAGAAAGTCAATTAGGGCAGCTGGCAGCATCGCTGTTTGCTAATCAGGCAGCCAAGAAGCTAGATTAAGGGACTCCATCTTATATCTTGTACCTTTTTGGTACTACAAGACGGCTTAACACCGTGGCTGTATGTGCAATTATTGTGCATCTACTAACGAAGACGTCTGTCATGTAATGCAAATGAAAGAACTTGGCTTCGAAGATCATTTGAGGATTGAAAAGCGTAGTTTACGTCGTTCAGACCTCCAATTGAAACGAAACGATCTCTGTCAAAAAATGCATGTTAATTTCACGCAATTTACGCAATTATTCCCCAAAATCTGTCTCCACCCCTACACTCCCACAAAATTCTCGCTCGACCGCTGAAAGGTAGTGGGCTTAGTGCAAGAACTCCAGCGGTTAAACCGTTGAATGGAGTTAATCAGTAAGAAACATTAGAACAGTTATTTGATATCCAAAAGGTTCTTTTCGCTCAAGTCATGCCGCACCAAATAATTTTAGCAATCTTCTTAACAAAGCTTTAGCAAGTGCTCATGATCCGAGGATTTTGATACTTTGAGGCTCTTCAATATTTCGTGTTATTTTCAATTAATGAGTTGATTTGGTCTTCATCTCAGTAGAGGATGGTCTTCCTGATCGCTCTTCAACAAACGAGGCTATGATGTTGGTGTGGGCAAATTTTCTTCCTAAAAGGCCACATAGGCTTTTAAATAGTGACAGGCGGGTCGGGCTAGCTCCCGATGTGTTACACATCACACTTTAAAAAGAAAAATGAATATGATGTGCGCGTTTGGTGGATGTTGTCGGTATTAGGCCGTAATTTCGGGTAAGTTGGACTATATTCAGGTTTAATGTCGGTTAGGTTAGGGGGGCAAGGACTGTTTTTTTTTTTTATTTTAAAATTTGAACGATCCACCAAACGCGCAGCGCGATCGATCGATCGCGCAAATCCACCAAACGCGGGCAACAACAACAGTGGTGATTGAGTACTCACATACACTATGCTCCTTAAAGCAAAAGTAAAATATAACACTTCTGCTGCAAAGACAAAAGTTTAGAAGAAATCTTAGTACTAATAAGCCCTTAAAATAAGTTAATGTATCGAAGATCCAAACATATCCGGCGGGCCGAAATCTAAGCGACTAACCGTCCAGATGTAGCTCCCGAGCAGTAGTTGTACCATTCCTGCAATAATGCCTAATTCAAGAGTAACGAAGACCGGGCCTGCCGTATTTGACTGCACGACCGAAGCGCCCAACCCGTTTACTCGATGCGGTCAAAGAGTAGGTTGCTGAAGCTCCACCCTCTTTGTGGTTATCCAATAGCAACAATGGCTAAAATCTCCACCTGGGTATCTCGCAAGCCACTTTCGTAAAGATGTTTATGATAAGAATTAATCACCGTAAACTACGTACGGTACAATTCTTTGCTTGCTTGTGAGGCATTGTGTTCCTTTATGTAAGTAGACTTGTGAAATATTTTTTTATCTTCCACTTTAAAGGATTACAGAATTAGCACGAGTTATAGGATCTGAAACCTTCTTACCCGTAGAGATAGCTCGAACTGTTCTCTAAATGGAGGTGTAGTCAAATCCTATTATCCGGAGATAATCATGCTCTAAAATAAATCAAATATCGAACTACTTGAAGGCATCACGGACTTTCCGGACCACCCAGTAATTATTTGAAAAATGAATTGCTGGCAGAAAAGGCGAAAAGAACCGAACTGTGCAGTGGCGAGTGTGGACTTACCTGAAGGCACAATTCTCAATGTCGATCCACAGACTTCGGAAATCACTCTGGGAAACGAGACCAATACTAGTGACGTTAGCGACGTACCCAGAGTGTGCTTGATCATAGAGGTGAGCAGCGCCATACTCCAGATCTGAATCACAAATGAACGCAGAGAAATATTAAATGAATGTTGCTGGTCATAACTATACTCTACCTATGTTAGTTCGGCACTCAAGCAGCGCTAGTTTAGGGTTCCATTGATATGTGGGCGAGGACTTACATGATCGGAATGCTCTCTAGTTTTCTAAATCCAGACTCCGGCCGCTTAAACGTTCTTCGTAGCAGCGTGCAGGCATAGACTGATTCTGCTCACAAGTTTTGTTTCTAAGTGTTATGAATATTAGGTGTTAAGACCCAATATTTTGACACAGTGATGCATTAACCAAGTTTCAGCAGGCACATATGTAAATCTATTGCTGTAACTGCGATAGAGTTCTTATCTGAACAGTTTGGCATTAGCATGATATGCCATCTCCTGTGACTAATTTGCACATCAGAGGTTATATAGCACCGTGGCAGCAAAACTCCTCATAACTTGCACCTACTCAAGTAATTAGCTAAAAATCGTATTGGCTGCATAGCATAGCAAGCAAATCTCACATACACATTCACTTTATCGACACATTCAAAGTTAAACCCAACACATGAAGACTCAGAGAACAAGCGCTAGATACCGGAGGCAGAGAGAGGTGCCTCATTCTCGCGTATTTTATAGTGAGACAATTCATCGTCACATGTAGTGGCGACAAAGCGTAATACCGAAACTTACATTCTCTACCGATCATCATCACATTGAATGGTATATGTATTCACAGTTGTCCTATTGAAGTGGTATGACAGCTTTGAAAAAAAAGCTACCATGCTGATACGTAATGAAGACGAATTAATGCATGCCAATAGTTTCATTGTAACTAGTTTTAGTTACAGTAAATCTTTATCAGTTAATAAACACCAAAGACTAATTTATTATTCAAATATTACACGGTTTGGAAGCAATGACGTACTTCTGATGGTCACTGTAGAATTGAATTTTGATGAACGCTGTACAGTATCAACTGTCTTTCATATACAAAAAAAAAATTACCAATGTACCATCATTTTAACTGACAAAGAAGCAAATTGTGGCGATTTTACGATAAAAATGTTTGCTTGAGAATGATACTGTTCATATCAGTATGATACAAAAATTTTCGCCGTGTGTTTATTTATTTATAACTATATTTATATCTTTTTTGTCACGCTGTATGGGCATAATATAGGAGAAAATTCATGTGCCGAAGACGGTATCTTGGATACGGGGGTCGTATTTGGGAGCTCCAGCTGAGTCACCTGAGCCTGCCTGACCATGTCTGAATATATTCATGCAGAGCTAAGGGTGATGTCACTTCACTACGCCTCATAATATATATCATTTTTTTAGGCAGAACGCTGAATTTTCATTTAAGAAGTCTTCTCAACAGTAACAAGCATAGGAGACTGCGATGATTTTCTTGAAATCCTAATTTGCTGCCATCATTTATAATGACGGCTCGGGCCACTATATATAAATAAAAAAACATAGTACTGATTTGACGATGTAGCTTTCTCTTCAAGTATTTCTCGGGCACTGGGCAGTTGACAACTATTTCATCTAGCTCACTGTCATTCTCTTAGAGAGCATATTTCGCTTAGAGGCTGAAATTTGAGCACTTCAGTGAAGCAGAGAGTTAAGTATGTACGACGGTATTTTTGATACGAAGCACTAACATTGCATATGAGCTGACTGGAGGGGCATTCAAGTGTATTGCAATGGTTTAAACGAAGACGCGCTATCAATGTAGATGAAGCGCCTATGGGGCACTATGACAAGAAAGACTTGAAGCAGAAGGGTTAAACAAGGAAAATAAGAGTTGCTAATAAGCGTGAGGGGGAAAATGTAGAAACGGCAAGTCAAAGAAGAGAGAAAACATATCGATTACTGCATGAATTTTTTCACGCACGGGTTCACTATTTTATGATAATTGGTGATGATTTTTTAATTATGTGAAAATAATACAGCTTCAAGGAAGATTTTTGCGATGTTGGTCACTTCCACATTATCTTAAGTCAATATACAGTACTTATATCAGAAATATATCGGTTGTAAGATAAATGAAGCTTGGAATTTATTTATAAGATATGTTCTTCTTTTGGCGAAAATCTGTCTTCTCAGAAATTTTTGTTCTGAATATGGCATGATAACACTTGAATAGAAAATTGGCTCCTTGTCAAAGGATCATTCCATGGATTTCATACATGGAGTGATTTCGAGATAACTTAGGATTACAAACACTTGTAAGTAAAAACCTACCGCTGCGCATCGGTCAGCTTGATAAGGACACGTGATCGAGATATTTAGTAGAGACTTAACTAAGTTATTTTTTTGAATGTAAGCAACTATAGCGTCCTAACGCTACAGATTATAATTTGAACCATACTGTCACAAAATGACCTTAGGCTGGCTGTTACTAACATCAATAGTTTAGAACGAATTCAAGAAAACAGTACGCAATTTTTCGCTACGATTTTCATATCAGGATCAATGCTATACTATTTATTTGTCCTGTTACAATTCTGGACTTACGAAGCTCGTATCTGTTGTCGTTGTAGGTCCTGCCCAGCACCAGGATCTCCGCAGGTGCGTTGCCTTTGAAAGAGAAGCGAAAGCGGACGCTCTGAACGGGAGCCGAGTCAGGGGCGAAGTCCAGGATGTGGTAGTAGAGTGGATGGGAGTGTATGGCTGGAAAAGTTGTGGAAAGTTACTGCATCTTAGTGTGAACTTTTATTGAGCCATTTCGGAGTCGTTCGCTTGGTTCGTCCAAGTCGATCTACGCCAAGCTCCCTCGTCATAAACCTCGGCCATCTGCTTGGGCTTTGTTCCTGCTAGGTCAAATTATAGTCGCTAACCTTGACTAAAACCCGCTCGAGACAACCCAAAATAAAATCGTGTTCTATAAAGTGACGATTTCAGCAATCTCAAGAGAACTTGGGTTGCTTTTTACACCTGCAACACGACACAAAGTGGCAAAACCAAAGCTCTTATCCGAGCGATCAGTCGAGTGAGCTTGACTTAGATTGACTATCAGGAGTCAATCGAACGAACCCTCCATGCAATAGCTGCTCGCCTCATGAACGGAGAGCGAAGATACACCCAGAAAAGACAGGGCTTTCGTCGACGTATGGAAGATCAAGGTAAGGTAGGTTTATCTGTGTATTCAAGCTAGGGTTTAGAAAGTGATATTGACGAGGCAAATAAATCTAATATGAAGTACGCGCTAAGGACAGCGCTGTCGCATCCGACTGTGTTTTAAAATATCGTCTTAAACAATGCGACACAAACTACGATACCAGATGCATCATGAATGGCCGTGAAAAAATTTAAGTTCAAAGGCTGATTCACACTATAGTTTGACCATTTTATCAAGGCAGTTCTGCCGTGGACAAATTCATCTATATGTAGATATGTCAATTCTATTGGTATTTCTGAGATTTTGCCTGGCCCATGTCTTAGCCCTGCCCAATACCACTATATAGAGAAATCTCAGAAATACCCAATGAATTAGCACTGCTATAGAGGAATGTGACCACGACCAAACTGCCTTGTTAAATGGTCTGTCCATAGTAACTTTCGCTGCTGTCACAGCCCATCGGCCAGCATACGATGCCGCTACTCTGACGGCTGACAGAAGTTGAGCAAGCAACAGCAGAATGCTGCAAGTTCAGAAAATATGGAGTGACTGGGAAAAGGACTCAGTCGTGGTTTCGGGACCATATCCCTCGGGGTTGTTTTGGAACAATTTCCACGATTTTTGGTCTAAAGGAAATGGCCACCCTCAAACCCGGACATCACCCCGACGGAGTTCAGCATTTGGTACGTCTTTGAGGCCAATTTTTATGCAAAGCTAGTCTCACCTTTCAGTAGAAACTTTCAAAAAGTCTTTGGGGCGTGAATGAGACAAAATATCACGAAACGTCCTGCGCCCTGCTCATGAAGCAGAGCTGAATAAATATAGACTTAAGGCAGTAGGAACGAATGCAAGTGGATTTGTTGGATAAACATCTTCTCGAAGCAACATTGCTCATCGTATCAAAACAGAGGAATATAATTTCAAGACAATTGCCTGATGTAAAATTATTTTGTTCCACCTCCGCAACAAACTTTTGGGTTACTTTGAATTTGCAGCAAGTAGGAACTCAAGCCTCTGTGCAATTCTATATATAACCTCCATGGACGCACTGTGACAATTGGACTCTGTACGGCGTACAGGCTGTAAAAGACCATCGGGTCGACTTGTCTTAGCTCTTATATTTCTAATAATATTGTGGTCCGGCCTACTGTGGTAAATTTAAAAGTAACTCAGCTTATATTTTACCCGACAAAGTGGGCCACAGAATACCGTATTCTCTTCTAAATTGAAAGTTATGGTGAAAACGACGCTGCTTCGCCCAAAAAAAAAAAAACTCCGAAGAATTAGACTTATTGAATAATAGCGGGTGGCCAATCCCAAAAAGTAAGACTATTTTTCCTCGACAGTATAGAGTTAGGACAATGATGAATGACTACGCTACAAGGGCCTAAAAGCGCAAGGCAAAGTACTATGTACAGAACTGGCGGATCTAGCCCCTTCTCGTGAGGGGGAGGGGGGTCAAATGCCATGAATGCCCTCCCCCCTGAATCCGCCAGTGATGTACAGTATACATATACAAGATTCAAAGGGTTAGCGGTTCGATCTAAGCCGATCCCGTTGTCCGAACCTGACTCATGACCTTTTGTTTCATCGCCTGGCACCGCAGGCAATCTTGGCACGGCTAAAATAATATTTTCCGAGGAGTAATTAGATTGTGGCCGCCTCATTGGTCTTTAATTTAAGGTTTTACCCTGAAGTAAAATTGGCTTAGCTTCAATATGACGAGCCTGCCGAACGAGCTCGTTGCTGCTCCTGTTAAACTGTAGTCACTTCTACTTAAAAAGTAAGAATCATACTCCAAAGTCTGGCTTATCTAATGTTTCTCTTCAGTTTAGGGTGGAGAGAGGATTCAAGCTCAAAAGCAAGAGGCAACTAGCAAACTGTGTATTTTTATATGATAAAATAGGATGATAGCAATAACTATAAGCTAATCAGAGCTGGGCATAGATACTCAAAAATGTATCTAGATACTAGATACTAGATACACCCTTAAAATGTATCTAGATACAGATACTAGATACAATTTTACAAATGTATCTAGATACAGATACTAGATACTTAAAAGTATCTATAGATACAATTCTAGATACTTTTATTTTTACAACTGAATT
>LQNS02278091.1:7029048-7041655 GCA_001587735.2 Parhyale hawaiensis | reverse complement strand
AAAAGTATCTAGATACTACATTTAGATACAACATTTGAAAAGTATCTAGATACAGCATTTAGATACAAAAAAGTATCTAGATACAGTATCTAGATACAAAGTATCTAGATACTGCCCAGCTCTGAAGCTAATTATATGTGGAATAGAACCATGGATAGGGATTAACTGACAACAATTTTCAGTTTGTTCTGCCGTTAACAATAATATGTCTTTAGCCGGTCATGTGTACCTAGCATACGAATTAATAGAGACTGCTTTGCCGTACTCTAGGCATAAATACTGTGGCCCATATGCATGTACTGTACTAGAGGAAATTAATTCTTCTTCCGAGCTTTCATATGCTTCTCTTAAGGTGACGTATGTATAGCAAGTGTGACTTTTTCATGTATATACAGTGGTGTGCAAAAGTTAAGGAACTCTGAAAATAGTTTTAAAAAATCATTTAATATAAAAAAGTAGAACACTCACGCAATTGTGGATTACAACAAAAGCCTTCTTGAGTTATTCAGCACTTCTAACTCAAAAATAGAGAGCATTTCACTTCCTTCCTGAAGAATAATTCAACACTGAGGGAATTTTACCCCAGCACAAAAGTTAAGGAACACTTCAAAAATTTTCAAACAGTTAGGAGTAAATAAAAAGAACTAATATTTAGGGAACATTCCCTTACCCTATGTAACTGCTGCACACCTGTGACTACAAGATCTAATTCATTGTTTACTGCAAAAAAGAAGGAGTTAAGGTCCCTACTCCTGAAGTATCTTCAACAATTATTCTGTATTTTTGGGATTCATACAGTGAGATATCTCCCCAATTATCTCCCAAGTTAATGTTCTCAATTGGATTGGGTGGTCACTCCATAACTGAGAGGGTTTTCTGTTCAACGAAAGTTTTAGCCTGTCAACAGCGCTGGGGCACGGAGCGTTATTTTGCATGAAAGTTGGGAGGGGGGGGGGGTTGTAGCAAACTTGTGGCGCGTTGTTATGGAAGGAAATGGTGCTGTAACAACTGTTTATTTTGGGATGTGAGTGAATTATATATATACATAGTGATCTGGGGGTTTAGCTGTAAGCATGTATGACTAACGCCTATCCCCGGCCGACCACCCCTACTAGAGAACGCCTTCCAATGAGCTGGCCTGTGTAAGGTTAGGTTGGGCAAGGTCTGGTTCTGCTAACGTTCCTAAGTGTTTTTACTGCATTAATGTGGGATTTTCAGTGTTTTTATGGTGTTTTAGAGTCTATTAGCTGATCCAGTTCTTGCCTTGAACCTAACCAGATAAAAAAAAAGCTTATTAGGAATGTTAGCAGAACCAGACCTGGCCCTAGCCTAACCTTACACGTAAGGATTCATTGGACGTTAGATTACACCTAATGGGAGAAAATTACACCTAACGGCCTCATTTACGTCTAAACTCTTCATTAGTTATATATATGCTCTGTCCATAGGGTGCGCTCAAATTCCTCTATAACAGCGTTGCCAATTCTATGGGAATTTGTGAGATTTTGCTCAGCCCATATCTTAGTTCCGCCCACTACGTGCACAGAGTGAAATCTCAAAATACCCATAAACTTGATAAACCTGTAGAGGAATTTGACTAAACCCAAACAGCATTGATAAAATGGGCAGAGTATATTGGCCCAGACCTATCAGCAGAAAACACTCCCCAAATTATCACACTTCATCCGGCAAATTTCACTGTTTTCTTGACACACTTCACTGGTAGTCTCTTCTATGTACTTTGCACCTTACATATGATTTCCCGTCAGATCCGATAAAGTTATGATTCAATACTAAATTGTACCCTAGACCACCGTTCATCCGTCCAGACGAAATGTTTCTGAGAAAACTAGCATTCATTTCTGATATTCTCAGAAACCAGGCACTTCGAGACAGGGGCTCGTGCTTTCAAGCCAGTCCGTTGAAGAATACGCGGATCAGTGGACCGAGACACAGTTCCACCTGGCATAACCTTAATCTTTCGTGAAATTTCTGCAACAGCCTTGAAACGGTCTCTTATTTCCTCGTACTCATGCTGACAATCAGCCGGTCTTCTTTGGAGTGAACTCAGGCGGCCGCCCGAATTTCTTTCAAGCTTCTACCAAACTGTTCACATTTAGCAATAATACGCTGAACATTAGTGCGAGACATTCCTATCGATAACATGGAAAGAGTCCAGAGCAGAGAATCGAAAATGATACCTCAGCTGCGAAACAAGTCGTAAAAATGTCGCCTAAAGGAACTGGGTTTGATCTCTCTCGAGCAAAGACGACTCAGGGGGCAACTAATAGAAACATTCAAGTATTTGAATGACTTCAACGACGTACCTACAACGGGACTCTCTGAAAAAGACCTCAATGATCGCTTGAGAAGCAACAGTCAAAAACTCAAACATAAAGCTCGAAGAACGATCTTAAGTCAGCAGTTCTTCCCATATTTCATAGTCAGCATTGAGAATAGACTTCCATCATATGTTGTTAGTGCGGCGTCAGTCAACGCGTTTAAAAATCGTCTTGACATACATTGGGAGAGACATCCTCCACAGCTAAGAACTCTTCCTCCAGGAGTCGCAAACTCTTAACGGCCAAAGCTTCCGAGGCCACCTTAATCCGTCTTCTTCTCGCTCCCGCTACAACTGCACAGTTATACATCTCCAAGTTCTGCATATCAGCGGCTCTTGATCGTGCTTGCGTGCGTTCATGATCGACTCTTTGGCAGGGATTTTCCCCTTTTTTTCTCTTTTCTCCAGTCCAGAGTACAAATCATCTGGCTTAGATAATCTTACTCCGGTGTACTACGAGAAATGGCTCCAGTTGTGAAGCCACTGCTCGAAATATTTAATCGGTCTCTGAGAACGGGAGAAGTTCCGCAGGATTGGAGACTAGCTAACGTGATACCGATACATAAGAATAGGGACAAGAAAAACCCCAGCAACTATCGACCAATCAGTCTTACATTGGTCGTCAGCAAGATTATCGAACGCCTCCTGAAAAAGCGCTTCACTAACCACCTGAGGATGCATCAGCTCATATCCGACTCCCAGCTGGGGTTTCGAAATGAAAGAAGCTGCTTAACAAACCTTCTGGAACTTTTTCTCAAAAGATTACAGATATTAAATATGAAAATAAGGGCGTAGATCTTGTGTATCTTAACTTCCAAAAGGCTTTTGACAAAGTTCCCTATCAACGACTTATGAAAAAAATGGAATCCCATGGCATTGAGACTATTTACGATGGATCGGGGCATGGCTTACGAGTCGACAGCAGTGAGTGAAGCTTGAAGGAGAAACCAGCGACTGGACGCAGGTATTATCAGGGGTTTCACAAGGTAGCGTGCTTGGCCCACTTCTGTTCTCAATTTACATCAATGATCTGCATCTTAGCATCCGTAGTAAAATCAGTAAATTTGCAGATGATACAAAACTATGTCATCCTGCAACGAAAAGAGCCGAACTCCAACAAGACCTTGACCACCTCATGGAACGGAGCACAACGTGGCAGATGAGCTTTAAAGTCGACATATGCTAGGTAATGCACGTAAGGCTCGTGAGCCCTTCAACTCAATTGAAAATGAATGGGACGAAATTGACTCCTGTCGCCCAACAATGCGACTTGGGAATCACTGTTACAAAAGAACTAAAGCAGTCAGCAAGTTGAAAAGAGTGTGAAAAGGGCAAGCAGAGTACTAGGATTCATCCCCAGAAATTTTGAATACAAGTCTATAGACATCATCGTTCCCCTGTACAAGGCATTAGTGCGGCCACACGTAGAATTTGCTTTTCAATTCTGGTCGCCACATCTATGCAAAGATAACGATAACATGGAAAGAGTCCAACGCAGAGCAACGAAATTGATACCTGAGCTGCAGAACAAGCCGTATGGATGACACCTAAAGGAACCGGGTCTGATCTCTCTCGAGCAAAGACGACTCAGGGGAAGCTAATAGAAACATTCAAATAATTTAAAAGTTTCAACGACGTACCTACAACGGGACTTTTCGAAAGAGACCTCAATGATCGTTTGCGAAACAACGGTCAAAAACTCAAGCACAAAGCTCGGAGAACGACCTTAAGTCAGCAGTTCTTTCCGTATTTCACAGTCAGCATTTGGAATCGATTCCCTTCCGACGTTGTGACGTTGTTAGTACGGAATCATTCAACTCGTTCAAAAATCGTCTCGACTTACAGTGGGAGAGAAATCCCCAACAGCTAAGGTTTCCTCCTCCAAGAGCCACACAGTCTTAACGGCGAAAGCATCCGAGGTTTCCTAAATCCGTCTTGTTCTCTTTTCTGCTCCAACTACACTGGCTGATATCTTTAACTCCGCATATCAGGGGCTAATGGTCGTGATTGCGTGCATTCATGATCGTCTCTTTTACTGAGACTCTTCTCCCTCCTCTTTTTTTCCTTTCTCCTTATTTTCCCCTGCCTACTAACATACTAACATCATGGCAATAGCTCATAGAGCGCCGGGCGTAAGTTCCGGTGTCTCTTTGAGAATGGGCCTATTAGTTCGTCTACTGCCGCCTATCTAATCTAATCTATCATGGCAGAAATCTCCGACAGGGGTTTTCCATCAGTATACATGGACAAAATATATATATATATATATATATTTCTCTCAGAAAACATCTTGCATCGTAGCACGGGTGCCTATTATTGTGTGTTTACTGTCTGTCTGCTTCCAATATAATGCAGTTACACTCTTATTTATTCAAATAATGAGATATTTCGTCTTCTAAAGGGCAATAACATACATAATTGGAGTCGTTTTTATGTGTTCACTAACTTATGCACAGGGGTAAAATTCCCTTATTTGCTTTGAAGTTGAATTATTCTTCAGTAACTAAGTGAAATAGTCACAAGTTTTGAATTAAATGTGTTTAATGATTGAATGAGTTATGGTGTAATGCACAGCAGTGTGCATGGTCTACTTTTTTCATATTAAACGATTTTATAGAACTCTTTTCTCTGTTCCTAATCTTTTGCACGCCACTAGAAGTTGAGATAGGCTGGTGCAGCAATCGAATTTCTCGTTGAATACAAACTCTTCTCCTTTTCGCTAGAGACGATAAAAAACTCTGAGAAAGAAAACATAACCTTCATTGAACTTTTCAACACTTTGCATACTAGGTAAACGCTCTCCACCTGCAGCTGTATCCTATAAAATACTTGATTGTGACATAGGTAGATATGAGTGATGTTTCCGCGGATGAAAATTAAAAAAAAAAATCACGCACAAAGTTGTTTTTTTTTTCATTAATTAACCGTACGAAGCTTGAATTAAGTATCACTTACTGTTTGTAATGTCCACAGATGCGAAGATTAGCTACAGAAGTGTTAATATACCTTTAGTAGTAGCTGATAAGCGAGGAACTTCTTCGACTTACTTCGCGTTTCCCATGAGGTCGGGAAGTCAGGATCCACCATGGAGTGAGGGACGAACACGTAGTCCTTAGTGCTGCCGCTGTGTATGTTACGTCCAAAAAACGCTATTTGCCTCACTTTGAATTTCCGGGAGTCGTTGAAAGCTAGAAAAGGCTCTTGTCCTTCATAAGCTATGCTGCAACGAAAAGTATATAACTTCTAAATCATTATTATGTATTTCAAAATACCAAAGGTTTTCATCCCGGGATCCTGGTCGATTTTAGACCAACAATTATTGTAAAACACGGTAATTCCTGGGCAATTTTGATTTTTTTTTTTGTTCAATAATAGCCCAAAAATTTGTTCTGACACATCAGCTTCTGGCAATGTAGGTGTTCAAGCACAGCTATCAAGCCATGGAAAAAAAAGTTAAGGTAACTGGCATTTTCACTTCTTGTGAGTGGAATACGTCGAAAAGTTTCCTCTGTTCAGTAATCTGATGACCATGTATAATTGGCAGCTGTGAAATGATATAACATTGACAGCCTTGACGTGATCTAGCATTGACAGCCGTAAAGTGATGTAGTTTTGGCTGCCGTGAAGTAATGTAGTATTGGCAGCCCTGAAATAATCTAGCAGTGGAAACTGTAAAGTGGTATAGCATTGGCAGCCGTAAAGTGATCTAGCATTGGCAACAAAGAAGTTTTGTAGCATTGGCATGAAAGCCATGAAGTGATTTAATGTTGGCCACCATGAAGTGATTTAACCCTAGCAACCATGAAATGATATGAACTCTATGCAACCATGAAGTGATGTAACATAGTCATTCATTAAATCATATAATGTAAGCAAACATGAAGCTCCGCAAAACACTCTTCCTGTAGCTTAAATTCATATTTTTTCAACATTACTAGCTTTTCATAACCTCTCATCTGTTGCGGCTATTATGATGAGGTCTACCGAAAGCTCTACTCTACCTACATCAATTTGATAATTTCTGAGATTATTGCTTCAAATCTCCGTCAGTAGAAAGACCTCAATTGAATATGATATTGAAGCACAGCACGTGTAGGATCTATGAGCCCCTTTCTATTAAATAATAATATTCTTAGAAATTCTGATGAATTTTCTACTGTTCTTGGTGTCCGATGGTGTGATGTAATTATTTCGCCTACTGAAGATGTATGATTGTGAATTTAGATTCCCTACTCTGCAACGCATTCCTTTTGGAACGACGAAGAAATTAGTCTTTAGTAGAAGTCTCTGTGATTATTAGAACTCATTTTAATGACACATACGTAAATCGGCCTCCAGGCCCAATTGCAAGAGGCCTGATTTCAGTGTCCAGTCAATATATAGTTTGATCTATGATTTAACTAATGCAACCAGGAAGTAGTGTGACGCAGGCACCCATGGAGTGTTGTAACTTTGCCAACCATGAAGTGATTTAACTTTGGCAACCCTGAAGTGATGTAACGTAGGCAGCCATGAAGTGGTGTAACGTAGGCAGCCACAAAGTGGCGTAGTATACCTAGGCAGTAATGTGAAATGGCATGGATAGCCACGATGTCAGCTTAGAGGGTTCAAATAAAGAAGGGTTGTATCAGCACTAAGATGTCATTTGAACATCACTTAAGGACTCTCCTGGTATTTTAATCTCATGGTTAATTTTATGGATTTTAATTCATGGCAACCAATGTGGTTTCACTCTGTAGTATTACTGTAATTTTAATTCTTTTAGTGTTACTCGGGATTTTTTACCTCTCTTTCTTGCAGCGATTGGTAAGAGCTCTACCGAAAGCTTAGTCTACATTCAGAAATTTCTGGGGTTATTGTTTCAACTCTGTCGTTGAAAAGAACTCAATTGTATGTGATACTAAATATACACGTAGCATTACTGTGCCAATTTTTTCTTTGAAATTCTAGTATTCCTAGAAATTAGGAATTTTTAATTATTCTTGATGTCTCAAGGCATGATATCTTCCGCCCACTGAAGGTAATCAATTATGAATTTAGAGCCCATGCTCTGCGACACATTCCTTGTAGTTTGATGTCTCTTTGCTTATAAGAACTCATTTTTTTTTTCAACGCTCGGCCTCAAGGCCCGCGGAAGGCCCAATTTCAGTAAGCAGTCAAGGTATTATATAGTATATGGGAAATTAATTGAATAAACTATCATTGCTACATGGACTGTTTATTTTAAAGACTGTATAGGCAATTATTCCGATATTGCAGTTTACCTGTTCTAGCAGAAGCAAGGCAGCACTTGATAGTTAAGGATTGATATGAAATGTATATTATATAGCTACGATGTTTTTGCTGTTCACAAAACGAGCCTTCAACTGCAATTAATCACTCCAATAGAGATTGAGGAGACAAGAGTATAAATTAAAAGCTCAAACAAGTTGCGGCAGTTTGCAGCCGTGGTTTCATTTAAGCCCATATTTAGATTTAATTGCGTCACAATCCAGTATGTATACGTGACTTTCTTAGCCGTAATCCGCGGTCATGGGAGCTTCATTTTATCTTAACTAAGATTGGTCTGCACGCTAGTGTTTTGAAAGCGTTCTATCAGTAAATCGTTCGAGAGGGTTTGTGGCGCCTTATGAAGCACAGATGTGTCTCTAATGCAAAAAGTTATTCATGTTGTTTACCCATAGACCACACCATACATTGACTGGACACTGGCCCCTAAGGCATATTTCGGTCCCGCAATTAAGCCTGACTGCACGGTACCGCAGACGCATTTTCATACGCTCTCCCATTGCTTTTTTTATATGTTGCTTAGCTATTTGACTTAAAACTTTTGCATTCAGTAATGACTAGCAAACCTGTACATAATTCTCAAAATTCTATACGCAACAAATTCACAAAAAAATTGAAGCTTGAAGTGTAATCACGAAGAGCAACTTTTTTTATGACATCTTTTGAAATATCCAGTAAAGTAAAACTATTTTGCAATAGTTTCTGAAATAAACAGTCCCATTTTGTAGAACAGAAGCTTCTCAAATTTTGGTATGTTCGATTTGCAATGAAATGCCAAGCAAACGGCTGATGAAAATGCTAATGAAATTTATTTGGTATACGGGCTAAGAAAGATGATCACAACAGACAGCAGAGCTGAAGTGTGATTTGGAGCAGCTTGCAGACATGAAGTGATGAAGCCCTGGTTGCAGTGAAGTGATGAAGCACTGGCTGCCCTGAACTGATTTAGCATTGCAAGCAGTGAAGTGATATAGCAATGGCGACAGTGAAGTGATATGGCATTGGCGACCATGAAATTATCTGACTGATGAAGCACTGGCCACAATGAAAGCGTGTAGCATTGAGCAATGACAACAGTGAAATGATACAACATTGGTAGCCGTAAAGTGATACAGCAGTTGTAGCCGTGAAATGATCTAGCATCTTCAACAATGAAATGTTACAGCATTGGCAGTCCTAAAGCGATCTACAGTAGCATTGGCAACTGGGAAGTAGTGCAGCATTGACCGTCGTAAAGTGGTCTAAAATCGGCTGTTGAGAAGTGATCTAACATTGGCAGCTGTGAAGTGATGTAATGTAGGCCACCATGGAGTAATTAAGCTCCAGTAACCATGAAGTGATGTAAAATTGTCATCTATTGAATCATATATGTAATTCAGGCAACTATGAAGTGATGTCACATAGTTATCTATTAAATCATGTAATGTTAGCAATCATGAAGCGATAAAAGATCAACATGAAGTGATATAACGCAGACAACCATGACGTGAAGTAGTGTAGGGAACAGTCATTTTGCCAGTCAACTAGGGAAGCCATGGAATAATTCAACTTACGCAACTATGAAAGTGATTCAACATAGGCAACCATTAAGTGATGTAACATAGGCAGCCATCAAGTGATATAATGTAGGCAACCACAAAGTGGCACAGTATTCCTAGGTAGTACTATGAAACGACATGGTGCAACTCTAGATTTCTAGTGTATCAGCACTAAAATGTCATTTTAATATCCTTTAATGGCTGTCCTGATATCTTTATCTCATGGTTAATTATGTTTTTTTTTAAATTTGTGGGTACTAATGTGGCTTTATAGAGTGAGTTTAAATGACATTTTTCAGTATAACTAGGTTTTTTAACCTTCCTTTCCTAGCAGCTACAGGGATGAGCTCCACCGAAAGCTCAACGGTACATACATACATCAATTTCTGAGGTTATTACTTCAAATCCATTATTGGAAAAAACTCAATGTACGTGATTTTAAAATACATTACATGTAGTATCTGAATGTCATTTTTCTATAAAATATTACAATTCCTAGAAATTATGATAAATTTTCAATTATTTTTGGTGTTCGAGGGAATAGTATATATCGCCTACCGAAGATATATGATTGTAAATTTAGATTTCCTGCTCAGCAACGCAATCCTTATGGCACGACGAAAAAATTAATCTTTGTTTGAGGTCTCTGCGATCATTAGAACTCATTTTATTAACACTTAGGTGAATCGGCCTCCAGGACCAATTGCGCGAGGCCTGATTTCAGTGTCCAGTCAATGTATGGTGTGGTCTGTGGTTTACCGGAAAGTCAGTTTGCTTGGCAAGTGTCACTAGTTCAGCTGCAGATGTCTGTAGAAACTTGGAGAAAATTAAAACTCAGAAAGCAGTGCACTGCTCAACTCTTGAGACAGCGTAGCAACGCACTCGGATACTACGCCGTAAGAAAGTCTAACGTATAAATCCTGCCTGTACCAGTAACTACTGGTAACGTACTTGCCAAATCAGTAGGCGGAACACGTACCTCATTTCTCCCTCACAGAAGCTCAATGTGAAATTCTGTAGACTGCCGTTGAATATTCGGCCCGAGTGCTCGTACTCCGTACCAAAGTACCACACTCCATCGTACACGGAGCTGACAGTCGGTATTCCGCGGTCAATTCCTGCAAAATGAGAACGGTAATTACAATGACTACCTACCCTGGGTCAATTCTAGTCAGGAGGAACACCAGTTATTTTGGCAATTTTTAATAGTCTGATGATGTTAATATTAGATGATACAGAAACTCATTTACCCTGCAGCTCAGTCGCCAAGTGAGCACCTCTGTTCACTGTCATTGTTATTTCCATGTGGGAATTCTTCCCTTTGGCAGCTTATCTTATCGCATTGTTCTACTTTACTTTCTACTTTAAATTACCAGGGATGAGCTCTACCGAAAGCTCAACGGTACATACATCAATTTCTGAGGTTATTACTTCAAATCCGAGGCCTGCCAATATAACTGGTGTTCCTCCTGACTAGAATTGACCCAGGGTAGGTAGTCATGGTAATAATTACTACTTCAACATAACCAGTGTTAATTAGTTAGGTTAGGTTGTACCACTCTACACAGTTTAAGTATAAATATTATGGCGAAAACTAGAGTTTTAAAAGTCATTTATACTTAAAAACTGAACGTTTCGGCTCTTCGGCCTTCATCAGCAGCTGAAATATACAGTTAGGAGACTGTTAAAATATACAGCTGAGGGCTGTACACGAATGGCATAAAGAGGGGGCAGTTACAGAATGTAACTAAAAGACGAACCTAACTATTTATTATTTGGAGAGGATGCGATGACTGCAGGACATTAAGGCTGGGTTTGAGCTTTGCTATGTAAAGGGATTCTAAAATGCGGAGGTTTAAAGGAGAGTTACCAAAACTTAAAATGCTAAAATTATTGTCCTGAATTAAACAACTGCATGCTTCTGTAGGGTTTCATATGGATGAATCTGGATGATAGGCTAAAATTGAGCAGGTTCTAATACTTCTGTCAGCATGCTCAAACGTCCTCGTTTGTAAAGTACGGGTAGTATTTTCCACGTACTCTGATCCACACCGTGGACAACAGTCCACGTATACAATCGACGAGAGCATGCCGGCTGGAAAAGTTTCTTTATACCTAAAAACGAACCTAGTTGGAATTTGTTCGCTAAAATAGCATTCAAGTCAATACAACTAAAATATCTGCCTTCTTTCCGAACAAGGTCGCATCTAAGGATCTCTGATTATTAGACGTAATATGGAATAGTGACATAAAATTCCTTCTTTTTAATAGTCGGTAGAGAAGCAGCGGATTCGTATTTTTTATTCAGGAAATTTCTAATTTGCTTCTGAATTAACTGCACAGAAAAACCGTTTTGTATGAATAAATTCTTGAAAAATTCAAATTCTTTATGTAAAACAGTAAAATTGGAACTAATTGCATAAAAGAATCGTAATGCTATTGATTTTAAACTTAAAACTATAAATTAAAAAAAAAAAACTCAGTCCCAAGCCAGTAAAGGTTGGTTTACGGTAAACAGAGCTAAAAAATGATAGTTTTCTCTACAGATGCAGCAGTCTAAAAACGAGAATTCATTATTTTGTTCTTGTTCTACAGTGAAATGTATATTTGGATGCTTTCCATTCAGATAATTAAGAAACTTTAAAGAATGAAATCTATCACGGAATAAAAGAAAACTATCATCGATAATTTGAATCTTTAAATTAAAAAATGGTTGTTTCCTCTAGAAATGCGGCAGTCTATTAACGATAAATCAGTATTTGTTCATGTTCTATAGCGAAATGTATATTTGAATGCTTTCCATTCAGATAATTAAGAAACTTTGAAGCATGAAATCTGTCACGGAATAAAAGCAAAGTGTCATCGACATATCTACGATAAAAGACAGGTTTAAAATCGGATGGACATTGATCTAACCAATTTTATTCATAGGACATAAAGATTTTTGCATACGTTGGCGCCAGCGGTAGACCGATGCCTAGGCCCTCTAACTCCTCGTAGTATTTGCCATTAAAAAGGAAGAAAGAAGTGAGGACTGCTAGCTCTAGTAATGATTTAAAATACAGACCAAATACCATAATACTTCACATGTGCTAGGACTTTCCCTTCTGCATTTTTGATCATTACTAGAGCAAGCAGTCCTCAATTCTTTTTTACTTTTCGATGACAAATACTACGAGCAGTTAGAGGGCAATGGCCAAGCTTTGGGAGTATGTACCTCTTACTTTTGAGTTAGTTTAGAGTTGGAATGACGCATAGTTTTTGCGTGACTTTCAACTTGGAATACGGGAGCGCTCCACGTTCTTGGAACAGTTGTTTCTGTGCCCATGATAACGGTTCAATCTATTAAGACACATCGATTGCAAAACATATGTACAGTTGTGAATTGAAACTCAGAAGTACTTCAGAGACTAAAAAGAGTCTAAAAAGAGCACATGCA
>LQNS02278091.1:6994861-7029025 GCA_001587735.2 Parhyale hawaiensis | reverse complement strand
TATTAGATAAGTCGAAGCTGCATACACAGCAGTGCAAGAGGAAGGATATAGGCGACTCTCGCACTTGAGGTTTGAGGCAGTTCGTTAGGATTAAGGAACAGGCGCTATTTATCGGTAGGTTAGGTTGAGAAACAGCATTAGGTGAACTAAAGTGAGTTATAATAGCGTAAGGCTAGACTGTTTCATTATAAAAAGTGAGGACATTACCTTACAAACCGTGGAATTTCCACGGGTCCCGCTAGTTAATAATAAGAGGTGTTATTTTCTAGCCAGCTATTGTCAAATACTGCCAGTTGCTATCGTTTGCGAATGCCTGGTTTATGCAGCTCTCTGCAGTGATAGGATGTTATAGTATCACATTCGAAGACGCTGATATGGGGATCGCCCTCTCCATGGTATAACTACGTAAAAGTAAAGTCGACTATGACTGCACCCTCCACTGGGAAACCCACACGCACTGGTTCGTGGTGTAGACATAGGCCAACTGGCCCCAGAGGAGTAAGTACAGCTGCAGCCGAAGACGGGTCGCTAAGAACTATGGTGCTGAGAAGGAAGATTCAACGACCCGCCACCCCCTTTACCCTAAGGTAAGTACCCCTACGGTAGCCGAGCGCCTTGCACAAAGATGGGTCACCTGGCCCGGAGATGGTTCTAGGACCCTGAGTATAACTGTGCCGCACGCAACGTCCGCCGCTACAGTGGGAATACAGGTAAGTCGTCTCTACCAGGCATGTGAATTCACGCCATGCTCCGCTTGCAGAGTTGGCATTCCAGCACTCAGACACTGTTGCAGATCTACTGACCTTAACCAGAAATCGGGATGATCGCACGTGCCTACAGTCTCTGATACCATAGCTCTAATTGTTTCTGATTGACTGTAGCCGTGCATTCATTTAGGCCGTCAAGTAATTGTCTTCAGCAAGAACCAGGGTACGTGGATTTACAGATACTGGCGTGAAGTAAAATAGAATTTAGTTTTCTCTCTCCAACTGTCACTTCCCTCGCAACATTTCGGACCTGCAGCGGAGCCGCCCAGTAGTTTCTGCTGTGACAATAATTGTCAGCATAGTTGTAGACGAGCTCCATTAGCAAACAAAAAAATTGAGGTTGCCAATCTCTGACTTAGTCTCATTTAAGGGGGGGGGGGGCGTTAAGTGGCCGTAAGCGCCCACCTATGGTTAGTGTACAGTCAGTAACCCCGATCTCTGGGATAGGAATGTACAAGCTACCTCACGTTAATAATGCCCACGAGTTCACATATTGGCATCGGCGTTATGAAATAATGTTGAACAATGTTACTGCAAAACCATTAAAATCGACATTTTTTGCCAGTATTTTCTTCATCTCTGCCCAGGATTTACAGACTATGTAGATCATGATATGATGCGGGTATTACTGGTTAGAGCAGCCCAGCTGGCATGACTCACAAAAAAATAAAACCTTGATAATTTACGATCAACGTTAAAAGCATCGCCGATTACCACGGTGAGGGTGAGTTTCGTTAAGCTTAATAACTACCTATGTATATCAACGTCAATGATGAGCGCTTTTTTCCCCGCACCAGGATGGAGATTTAAGTGTTAAACGAGGAGTATGGCGAAAGGTTCTCAAATTAGCCCTCACCATCGATTGCTTCTCCTGTTCTTCATACTACCAGATCTTAAAAATTCTAGACTTCCACTAAAAGAAATCCTAGTTGGGTGTATCCACGGTGTAAGAGTTAAAGAAATAAACGTTATTAGCTGCTATTATTAACGAAGTTACTGCACTAAACTTTCTTCTGCAAATATTGGAATGAGGCTGAGGCATGCAACGAAATAAACCCGAAATTCGTTTGATCAAAAGGCGTAATTTCATGAAGAACGTAATTAGTTCGAGATGTAACCAGTCGACGTTACTATTTAGTCCAATACTTACGGAAACGAAACTGTTGCACAGCGCCTTCCCACTTTTCCTTGTCTATGAAGATGATATCAACGCCCACCGTCCGTTTCAGCGTAATGGTGATCTGGCAAGTATCACCGACGAGGCGCTTCCCAAGATAGGTCCACGTCGGAATGCGCCAAGCTGTGAACAACACAAAACTGAACTAGACTAATGAAAACAACACTACACTAACTATCTAGTGCACCTGACTGACTGCGTAGTACTCTAATATCATGCATCTCATCAACCTTACGCGTCTCATTTACCCTAAAGATAACCAACTAACCTAACGTTCTTCATCTAACCTAATGGGCCTCGAAAACTTAACGCTCTTCATCTACCACTGGCACACCGCTCTATCTAACGTAAAGCGCCGTATGCAACCTAATGCAACTCCTCCAACCAAACGCTTCTCGTGTAGCCAAACGTAGATCTTTTAACACAAAGCTACTTTGCGCACCTCATGTACCTTAACACTTCTCATCTAAAACCAAATGTACCTCATCTAAATGCTTTTCACCTTACCTGACGCAGTCCACCTAACGCTCATAACCTAACCTGATCATCTATCCTAGCGCTTCCCATCCGACTTAAAGCAGTTCATTTAACCTCACCTAACGCTCCTAATGTTGCTGTAAACTAAGCTTCTTCATCTAACCTAATTATTATTATTAAAACTTCACGCTTGAGTTCCCACGGACAGGTAATACAACCCAAGTGAAGCATCTTGCAACACCGGGAAGCCCAAAACGCACCTAAAGAAATTCAGTAGAAAACCATGAACAGCTGACTTAAACGCCTGCAAGCCAATACGACCAAAGGCCGATACCGGCAACAAATTCCAAACCTTAGCCGACTAGGGCAGGAAGCACCGACAGAACTGATTAGTTCGACATCTGACAGCTTCCAAAGTGAAAGAGTGCGATCCGCACGCAGCACGAGTCTCTCTCATAAAAACCTTGAGGGCAGGGAGAGAAGAACACAACCAATACTTCTCATTATTGTACACCTTATAAGACATACATAGCTCTACTACTCTTTTCTTGTGGGACAGGTTCACTAGATCATTATCAGCGCACAGCCTGCTGGCTGAACTAACAAGTCTATCTAACAGACGCAATTGAGTGTCAGCAGCTGATGCCCAGACCGGTGAGCAATACTACAACACAGGTAGCAAAACATCTGCGGGCAACCTGACTATCACCAAACACGGAATTCACCTTATGCAGGAGCCCAATCTTAGTGGAAGCAAATGACACCAAACTCCTAATATGCGGCTCAAAAGTGAGCTTCTCGTCAAAGACAACACCAAGAATCTCCAAAGAGTTTGACTACTGAAGTAAAGTGTCATCAATCTCCAGTTGGGGATGCTGCGGTGCAAGTGTCCAAGACCGACTGATAATCATCGACTTGGTCTTACTGGCATTCAGCTTCATACTCCAGGCCGAGCACCATGCACTAATGAGTGACAAATCCCTATCCAGAGACTGAGCTACAGCATCACGCAGGCGATTGAGGAGCAGGTATCACTGCCATCAAAGTGGAATCGTCGGCATAGTTGACCAACGCGTTCTCGAGTGAAGAGAATATGTCACTGGTAAAGAGAACAAACAACAGCGGGCCAAGCACACTGCCCTGAGGGACGCCAGACACCACCTTGACTGAGGCGCCTAAAACGCCGTCGACAGACACACTCTGCGTTCGCTCAGAAACAAAATCGCGAATGATTGACATAACCCTACCACCTACGCCAAAGGACTCCACCTTGTACAATAAACCCCTGTGGTTAACCCTATCAAGCGCCGCGCTAAAGTCCAACTGGACAAGGCGTGCCTCCGACCCACAATCCAGCGCAGATTGTAAAAGGTGTGACACGGACAACAGAGCGTCACAACAGCCCAAGCCAATTCTGTACGCAAACTGACCAGCAAGCAGCAACCCCGTAACATCAGCGAAACGACCTAGCTTACCTGCAATCAACTTCTCGCACACCTTCGTCAATATGGGCGTCAGGGTGATCGGTCGATAGTTGGCCACATAGGGCGACATCGCACCCTTGGGAATAGGAGTAATACACCCAGTTCGCCAACAAAGAGGAAAACCTCCCAACCGTATCAGGCGCCGGAAGATCACTGCAAGCTTGAGGGCAAGAACATCAGCCAGCTGCTTATAAAACAAAGGAAACATGCCCACCGAATCCACACCTCCATACGGATCAAGGCCTTCAAGCAGCGCCGTGATAGCATCAGATCTGAAAGCCAAAGAGGTCAAGCGAGGTTCAGGGTGACACCCATGTGGTAATGGTAATACATCTCTGCTCTGCTTCAAATCAAAGTGAGCCGACAAGAGGTCGGCCCTAGCCAAGGGCTCAGTAATAATGCCCCCACCTGGACCAACAAGGGGCGGCAACGAAGGTTCAGCACCGAACACTGCACCATTTAACAGCATGGTCAATACTCAGCAGATAATCCCTGGAACGCTGCTTCAGACGACACTCTGCTTCCTCATACACACGCCTAGCCTCGGCCCTACGATCAACATAGGCCTGCCACTACGTGCGGTCCCGCGAACGTCGCCATGCCCGATAAGCCGCTTGTTTAGCTTCGAAAGCTAACCGACACTAGTCGTCAAACCATGGCTTATCGCGAGACCTTACATGAATAGTCCTCTTCGGGACAAACCTCTCCAAAATGAACACATCAAATTGTTGAGCTCAGAGACAGGTTCCTCACTATGAATAATCCGGCGCCAAGGTAACGTTCTTACTGCCCGAGTAATAGCCACCCAGTTAGCCCTGTTCTTAACCAATACCACTCTCCTGGTGTCTACCGCAGGAACAACCTGATTGAGATCCAAGGACACAACAAGATGTGAGTGGTCTGAAGAGCCAATAGGGGAGCCAACTGTCACCGTCATCAAGTCCGGGACATCAGTCATAACGAGGTCGAGACAGTTACCAGTAATATGCGTGGACCCGCGAGCAAGCTGCACACAACTAGACAAGGTGCAAAAGTCCAACGCAGCCACACCATGACAATCAGTCGGTGATGCAGATCCCAATCGACAGTAACGATAGCTACGAAAACGACCAGCTATCTACGCGCCCCAGACCCTGCCATCACCAGTACAGGCTTTGGCCGAAAAGAAGAAGAAAAGAAAGGAAAGGAAAAGAGCATCAGGTGGTACTAGCTGATGGAAGAGAGAGAGGAGCAGACTGCGGAAGACTGAGTACCCAGCTATGGCACCAGCCTGTTCACCTCCTCTCAGGGATGCCGTTGGACCAAAAGGTCTCATCCGCCTTTAGAGTGGCATTTCCTCTAACTCAGGGGCTACCCAGTGCCTCAAACCCAAAGCCAGCTCATACAAACAAAGAGGCGTCCGGTGGCCGGACAATGGGGGCGGCCTGATAACGCACAGGCCACACGCATCTCATCTAACATTCTAACCTAAAGCACTGCTCTAATAATACTTCTAATCTAAACTAACTTTTTTCATTTCATCCAACGCACTTTATCTAACCTTAACTCAGTCTAACCTTGTGATCTACCTCTAGCCTAACGCATGACCTAAGCGAACGCTCCAAATCTAACTCAAGGCTTAGAGGGCCCCGCGGAAGTTTCTGGATTATCTATTTTGGAGCAACGCGTTATACATTATCTTGCTTGACATTACATTACCTTACACTTAATGTAAACGTGTATCATCTACTCTAAACAAACGCAATGTTTACCCTCATGCACTTCGTCTTTTTATAATGACATATTCCAGCATACTTTGTCTACTTTAACACACTTTGCTTACCGTAACACATGCACCCCGCATGCTCGAACAAGCTTTGTCTATCTTAATTCAGTCAGCATTTCTGCCCCAGTTCGTATCGGTCTGGAATGCATTGCCGAGATCAGTTTGTGGCGCCACGGAATCACAAAATCTGCAACCTGGCATATCTTTAGCCTACTTCGTTCAAACCGGACCCTAAATAAAAACACCAAGCGCTTTATTATATTTGGATTACTAGCAGAACCCGTGGAATTTGCTCGATTAATGAATATCTTCATCTTTCACGATGTACCTATAAGCTACTCTTTTACCCCTTTTCTCAATTCGGCCTCATCTAGATCTGCAAATATAACCCGCTCAGTCTAAACTAAAGCACGTGTCATAATCCATAATGAACTACGTCTAATGTATCGTAGTTCGTCTATCCTAAGTACCCTTATCCATATCGATTAAGATAACTTTATTCGTGCGTTCAAATGCTCGATATCCATCATGAAGCAAATCGTATAACCTATCGTTCCCCATCAAATATAACCCACCGCACTGCTCTTGACTTCCTGATATAAAGTAAAACTATTCATTTAATCATATGCTTTTTATCTAACCCAACGCGCAGTCTAAGTTTAAGAGCTTCATCTAGCCTAACGCTCAACCTATTAAGCGCTCTAAATCTACTTAGAGCATAGCAGGACCTTTGGTAATTGCTGGGTTATGTATTTCATAACTACACGGTTGCGCTTCCTTTTTGTTTATTCAAAACGTACTTTGTGTGACCTATCACTCACGATATTTCTTGCCTACCTCAACGAGTCTCATCTCCTTATATCCCCAATGTCTACCCTCATGCACCTCATCTATTCCAAGGACACGTTTCTTCTATGCCAGCCCAATTCACCTACTTTTACACACTTCTCCTATCGCAACTTGCACACCTGGTCTACTACTGAATATTGCATTTCATCTGCTCGAACAAACTTTGTCTGCTGTGACGCACCTATGTAGTCTGCAGTAACGCAAGGGTCTCGTTTATTTGCACACAGCTCAGCAGGCACATCTAAACACACCTTATTTAATGTAAAGCATTGCGTCTAAAGACCCAGTCACACAGCCGATCAGGCATAAATCAGGTATAACGTTGGCATGTTCGCGATTGTCAGTGAACGGTTGACCATTTTAGGGGATGCACCTGGACGAAAATCACCGGCAAACTGCACATGAACTACGAACAAATCAATGACAATCACACATAAATCACGAACACTTCACGCTTAAACAGCGTATGAACCACTTTGGGTTACTTCTGATTCGCTGATAGCTCACGAACAACGGGTGCTACTATCGCATCCGCTCCGCGTAAAATGAATATCCTGCACTGACGGGGTTTAGCCAGTTCGTGCCAGCAGGTGAAGGCTATTCTTGCGAACACCCGCTAACGGTCCACGTATATGTCGCGCATTGTCCCCGCGAATCATTGGTGCTGTGTGTAATTCATTAGTTTTTCTGACGTCGATCATCAGTAGCTGTTAGTGGATGTCCGTCGCATCGGGTTTTTGCGCGATTCCAGGTAATGAGCTGGTCAAAAATCGTGATCACGCACATAACGCACAAGAATGTGCGATTGGGCGTCGTTTTAACGTCATTCATGAGTAATTTGTGTAGTTCTGACGCGGACCGTTAATGGTTGTTCGCAAGAAATTTACCGCTACCGCATGAGTCAATGACTTTTCGCTTACAAAAGCGCGTAAATTCTTATGAAAAACCTATGAATCACTCGTGTATCACTAGCAACTCATGTATGATTTTTGCCGTAAAAAGGCAACCTTTACTTTCAACTTTTGCCAGTTTAGTCCTCGCTGCCAAAGCGTACACATTCAGCATGAACAACCTGAAAAGAGATGTCTTGGTGTTCTTCATCCAGAAACAGAATGATCAACGTCAGCAATCTCGTCAGATGTTCTTCAGAAGAAAAAAAGAGGAGGAGATGACAGATCAGGATGGTGTGGGTGAGAGACTGGATCACTAGAAGACCACAGCAGGGCATGCGTGATCGCCTGTTAGTGGAGCTCCGAAATGAAGACCCAAGATCTTTCCAGAGCTCCATGTAAATGCCTAGCTCTTGCCAAGTTTGATAAGATTGTCTGGAGGCTGACCACCAGCATTATTAAGAAGACAACCAACTGGACGGCTCCTTTGGTCCTGGTCTGAAGGTTGCCATTACCCTTGGTTACCTGGCACCAGGATCCAGCTACCATGACATGCAGCATGCCTTAATGGTCCCCCAAAACACCATCAGCCTTTTTTGTGAAAAGCTCCCATGAATCTGGATGTAAGTACTACAGTTACAAAGGCTTCTTCAGCATCATCCTGTTTGCCATTGTGACATTTACAAGTCCTTGTGGGTGAATGTGTCTGTCAAGGGCTCTGCTTCAAATGCTCTGAAGCACACATTCAACTACGGGACCTGTTGAATTTTCCCGGGAATCTCTTATTATTATTGTTGTTGTTATTTTTCATCTACTGTGAACACGTTCAGACCTGACCGATTTATCAATCAATTTTTTTATTAAATATCATACATTTCTCATTGTTATTCGATTTTTTTTGTTTGTTTGCCTTCTTTGACAGAAGGTCTCCTTTGCTGATTCCTTTGTATGTAGGCCAACTCATAAACGAATGAAAAAAGGCAGAAATTGCCCAAAAACTTTTCAGGAAATTTGCGGCAATGTCCGCCCTGTTTCGGAAATATAATTAAATTCACGATATCTTTGAATATATTACACCCAAGCCCATTGATATTGAAAGTCTACTTGGTTTTTGTACAATAAAAGAATAATCGAACTTTAACTGCCGATACTTCACGACAGACCAATCAAATAAGCTTACCGTCAACTAGCAAATACCTAGCAAGAGAAACTGAAGCATTTCCAACCTCAGATATACAGGGTGTTGTGTAATTTGATGTACATATATTAACCACTATATAGAATAACTCAAAACAAAACGATTTTCAGGCGTAACAAAATCTCAAAAGTCCGTTATCGAGAAACGGCGACCTGAAATACATATAGGTTTCCCGTATCAATGGGCTTACAATGCAGCCATCAAGTAAAATCTAACTTCTTAGGGTTCTGGCGCGCGCTCTAGCAAACAAAAAGAAAAATAAAAAGGAATACGTTTAGATTCTTCATTTAGTATGCAAAGCGCGCGCCAGCAGCCTGCCTTTAAGAAGATAGATTTTACACGATAGTTGCATTCTATGCCAATTAATTCCTACGGGACACGTAAACTATTTCAGGTCGTTATTTCTCGGAAGCGAAGAAGTTTTGAAGTTTTCATCACTTCTGAATATTATTTTATTTGACGTTTTTCTATACAGGGTTAAAATATGCGTATCGAATTACACAACACCCTGTATGTAGATGAACTTATGAAGAATGATGATGGTCTTTTTTTAATTTTATTTTCCTGGTTTGTAGCCAAGATACGACCCTTGTGTACTTAGTGAGTTTTGTTATTGATTTTTTCTTTCTTTTTTAATTTGGTTCCCTGAAGCTTTACGGGCTACTATTAATGGTGCAAAAGCTTGGGGTTGCATATAAATAATAAAAAAAAACACATAGACTCAGAAGACTTTGTAAACTTCTTCAATATTATCAAGTTCATCGACATAGTTCTAAAAACAGATGCAGCCCTATGGGATTTCATAGATATCGAGCGATATCTGGGAAGCGGAAATGAAAAGAGCTGACAGGTGCAGAAACTTGCAGAAATTCCAGAGCAGAAGAAATGTTTTCCAGCATCTAAGACCCATATCATACGAGTACAAATAAAGCGAGACAAATTATGAAGCACAAAAACAGAGTGTGCGAAAATGACAATTCGCCAAATTTTGTTCCAAATGAAACTGCATATCATCAAATTATGACCTGCAAGCAGTTGGAGCCTAAAGAAGTGAAAACTTCACTCCTACTTTTCTCTCCTAATATGGTATGCAAAATACCGCAATTTCTTCCTATCTAATAGTGAGAACGTAACGGTAGGACGAACGCGGGAACTAAGGAACGTATAGGGAGAAACAAGCACATTATTAGTATCAATTGACCAGCTGGAATATTTTAAAACTTCATGCAACAAGATCACTGTTAGTGAGTGGCATTTCAGACCCGTAAATCCCATTTTACACTTATACTGAAGGTACCCATCGAAATTCTACAGAAAAGAATTGTTTCCTGATTATGAAGCTCTCGGACCACGGAGGCAGTGTTGGGAGGAAGAAGCACGAGCTCTCCTTTTGCAAGTCCAGATGTGGCTGAAGCAGATGGCGGGACCTGGCGTTTGGACTCACTAAATTGGCTATACTGCGCTCAGTGGGCCGAAGGCCATGGTGAGCACAAAAAAAAAGAAGACACAAACAGTTTTTCAGTATTTTTGCAAGTAAATAGTGTCTTGATAATATCACAGACCTCATTGTGTTATTTTCATAACAAGTTGTTTGCATGATATAAGTAAAGTGTCAAGCATTTAAAATGTGAATAGTAAGTTAGTTCACAGGTATCTTGTAACGATAAAAACAACCATAGAAAAAGAAAACGGAACAATTTCCCACGTTTTGATAACATTTGCTTATCGCCCGGGGTTCTACTGTTATCCCAGATTATGCAACAACACTCTCTAGTCAAGATGGGCATGAAATGCGGTATAAAAAGTAAATAAAAGATCAAAGTGACCTTGTTATTGGCCTCTGGTAAGACAACACTCGAAGTTTCCAAGGATTTACAGCGTGATCACTGAACAATTAAGGCTTATTGCAGGTAACGTCAACATGAAAACTCCGGATAGAGCCTCTACGAGGAAATTGACTGCTCGGGATATGAAATATTTGAAGGTTTTTTTCGCTAAAAAACACCTTTCTACAAGGAAGGCGATATTTGTAGACGCTGGAGCCCCAATACGAAGCAGAAAGATAAGATGTGAGATTCTGAAGAAGCTAGGGAGAATGAAAAGGCAATTAAATGACCACTTCTAACAAAAACTGATGAAGAATATCGGGTCAAATTGGCTGATATGAACATGAAAACTGATTTTTCCAAAGTCATATTTACTGACGAATGCAGAGCCACTCCTGATGGTCCAGATGGATGTGCGTCTGGATGGGTCCTCCATGGCTGACCTCAACAGACACGGCTTAAGCATCAACAAAGTGATGGAGGTATAATGTTTTGGGCCTGGATAGCAGGTGACACCCTTATTGGTCCATTTGAAGTGGCAAGAGGAGTTAACTAAATGCAAAAAGGTACTGCCAGTTTTTTTTTTTTTTACCAACTTAATTCCATTTCTTGATCAGCAAACTATCGCACGCAGATTCAAATTGGTATCTCAGCACGATAACGCTGCCTCACACCGAGCACGGTACACTGCTAACTGGCTTGCAGATGGAGGATTCAAATTAAAAAGGATTATTACCTGGCAAGCGAATAGCCCTGATTTAAATCTCATTGAGAACCTCCGGGCAATGATCAATAGGAAGTTCTATGATGGGGTCGGCAGTTTTCGAGCAAAGAAAGCCTGTAGAATGCAGTAAAATCAGCAACAGCTTCTATTCTATCATCTGATATAATAATAAAACCTGACAAAGTCTGTTGATAATCGCCATAAAAATTATGAAAAATGCAGGTTGCCATTTTCAAAATTAACTTCTTATGTTTACCCCTACTGAACACCTACTTCCGTGTTTATTGAATTGTTTCGGTTGTAATTTCTTTGTTTTTGACGTTTAATCACAATAATCCTGTTCACTTGTATTTATTTCCTCTTTACGACGTTTTTATTAGCTTGTTGCATAATCTGAGGTAACAGTAAAAAACTCGTAAATAAGGAAATTGTAAATAAGGAAATTGACCATTGGCTAATTATATATTTTACAAGTGATGTTTTTATATCGGCAAAATAGCCATACATTTAGTTGATATTGATATTTTAAAGTTAGACACTCATACGTGAAAAATTAAGAAAAAAAAATTATTTGCATAATCAATGGTAACGCACTGTAATTTTTTCGTGCTAACAAAGCATAGAGCGCATGGAATATACACAGCACTTGTAAGCTGGCCAACGACTTGCGTCAGTTACTCGTGTAACGAATGTATGGATAGAACTTCTGAACAGGCTTCAAAGTAGCAACTCCTTTACGACACGCAAAAAAAAAAACGTATACATGTTGTTTTAAGTATTGTAGCTTTGTATTAAAATTCCTTAAGCCTTGCAAGAAATTGGCTTACTTTTAACAGCTAAGTGCACTCTTGACTTTATTACGGCACTGATGGTTCACTCCCCATATATCTCTTAGAATATCTGCAAATACATGCTACTGCCATACTACTGAACAGTTATCACATGCGTGTCATGCACAGCTCTGGTAACGAATTTTCCTTTTTTTATTAGAAATAGACTCTATAGTCAAGCACTAGAGAGCAAGAAATCTATACTTTTCTACACTGTATGACTGTTTCGCTTGACGATAATCAACTAGAAAACAACAGAAAATCACTTTCAGTGCCCGGTTTGTAGCACATGTCGATCACTGCCGAGACAGATAATAACACAGAATGAGTTTTGATTTGTTGGAGGCTTCAATGCAACCAGTCGCGTTCTACAAGAGTTATAATCGTTCATTTATATTTTCCCCCAAGATTTTGTGATTCTGACCTTAACCTTAGATTTTAGGAATATGCGCAGAGAAACTGCTGATAATTGCGGATTATGCAATTGAACGTAAATTGAATTGATTGGTACGTATCAGTCTGTTAATTGTGTGTCTTGTTCACACAACAGGATATTATTGGGCGAGAGCTCCCTCTGGCACTGTCCATTTTTTTTTTTTTTGTTCGTCACGCTATATAGTTTCCAGCTTCAATGGTAGTTTGTATCCTGTGAGACAATTACCAGTGCGGGTTTCATTTTGTAGAAAGGAAAGTGTTCCTACAGGCATTTTGTTTGCATGAGCTTCGTACGTCCTATCATCTACATGACTCCTGCCGCAAATTGTAAAAAAACATAAGTGATGCTCCCAGGACCACACCAGCAGCAGGACCAGACTTGAATGGTGGCTCCAGGACAAGTGGCGTAGCATTCTCCTGGAATAAGTCCAGATACTCATAGACAGGTTCATGTGCACAGCTGTTCTTGATACCAACAGCCTTGAGTGACGTGTTGTGCCTTACTCCTACGCCTTGCAAATGCGTCAGCTCCTCCACCTATATTTGTTCACTCGTTAATTTACCACAACATGCAGAAATCTAGCATGATGGCCTTGAAGAATTTTCGCCAATGGAATTGGAAGCGAATTAATTGGGCCAGTTGACCCATCACCTTTCTTCTAATTGGATACCATTTGTAATTCTTCGATTTTAGCACTGTGCTACGAATCTTTGCATTTTTACTATATCGAGATTTTGGCGTCTCTTACGAATTATTGGGCACGGGATTTGTCCAAAGAATGAGCGTTCATCGTCAACGACCAGCGCAGTTAGCATCCAGCTGACCTTCACTAGGGCCTAGGGTTTTTCGTATACTTTTCATCGTCACGATTTAGCCTCACTATGGGATTGGGCCCTATTTCCACCCGCGTAATCCGAACTTCTACGAGCAACAGCCAGTGCAGAGGCTCTCTTTCAACGGCAGCATCTACGAGCAGCAGCCAGTGCAGTGGCATTCCTCAACGGTAGCATACGCTGCGTAATTACATGAAAATTCCCGACGATGTAAAGGCGTCCCCTCCCAGCGGACAGAACAAGTGCAATCGACGGCGACGGAGTAATATTATCATATTTGCATCATTCTTCGTCACGCACATCGAGACAGAATTAGATTCTTCGGTTTAGTGCATTTCAGCAGCGGCAGGGTCCGCAGCGTTTGCAGCTGTATCATCAATTTATGAGAATCATTGCAAAGATTCTGCGTCAGTCACCAACCACACGAGGATAATGGATATTGGTAAGCATGGCTCCAATGCGTTGGGGAATGATCGGGATAAGAAAATGGTGGAAAGTGTGATACACTGCAGCAGAAAAACCAATTGAAACTTTAGTCTGACACGAATAAAAATGGAAAAAAGGTGTTATTGCTTCTAAACACGGTAGCGAGTAAGATATGGGGTAGACTAAGATGCGCTTAGCCGGTATGCAAATTTTATGTTAAACCGGGTAAAGTGCCGCAGATTGTGCCAAATGTAAATTACGTAACAATGTTTGTGACCTGCTTTGCTTATGGTTGGATGCTGGCCACATCTTCCCATGGATTAAGCAGAGTCTTCCTTATGAAGTATCGTCGAAATACAAGTTTGCTAGTGCAGATTGCCCGGTATAATCAAATGTCATAACCTGCCCAATGCTATATTATCTTGTAAAATTTTTATCAACCGTACTAATTAAATTTAATTACCGAAATGAGCTTGAGAGTCCCTTTTGTGTATTAACATCGAGGTAAATGTATACCATTGGGCATTGCGCGGTATATGTATCATTATCTGTGCAACGCTATTTTGTAGCTTCAATTTGCGTAGAGTATCTTACGTGAGAAGTTTTTTTAACCAGAAGCTCCCAAAGCCATCATGGTATGAAATTATGAATTTTGAATCATGATCGGTTGAGGCACTGTTCTTTTATTTTCTCACAAAAAAATTCAATGGTGCTGACCAATCTTCATGAACAGATTTTACTTATTGATAACATTATTGTGCGAGCATATTTGTTTTGGTACGCAGAATTTCGGTCTATTTGAATTTTAATTACGAAATCGGTTTATATTTTTTCAAGTTATCTTGGTGACAGACAGACAGACAAAAGCCAGACAGACACGACAAAAACATAACCTCCTTGGCGGAGGTAATGATAATTGGCTTGCAGGCGTTCAAAGTCGGCTGTCAATATTTTTTTACTGGATTTCCTGTAACAGCGTTTTGGGCTTCCCGGTGTTGCAAGATGCTTCATTGGATTGTATCACATGTCTGTGGGAGCTCAAGCGTGAAGTTTTAATAATAATAATTATTAAGTACCTATATATTTATAGCTCAAGGATTGAAAACTTCAAAAATAAACTCAAATTTCAGAAAAAACGGCACAGAAGAAAGCTCATAAATTGCACATAGTCTATATAATGCGTGACATATTTTAATTAAAGGATTAACTACTTGCATTGAAAGAGGTGTTGAATTGGCAATGTTGGCAGATAAAAACTATAAAAATTTCATTTATTAGCATGAATGGAGGTGAATATTCAGTTTTCCTTATATGACCGTTTTGCCTACTATACTCGCTTTATTTAAACTCAAGCATAAATAATTTGCCTTTTGTTGCTTCATTTGGGTTGCATTACTTGTCCGTGGGAGCTCAAGCGTGAAGTTTTAATAATAATAATTTAACACTCTACAAAATAATTCACTTCTAGGTACATGTTAGCGAAAAATTGTTTCACCGCATAAAAATGAAATCACCAGCAATAATTAACGTAGTTTTTTCTCTCTCTTGCCATTACACACTAACATTATGCTTGCATAATGGCATAGTTATTTGTTTATCTATATTTGAATGGGGATCACTCATATTTTATTATGTGTCAATTACGGTACGGCATACAGTCAGGGTATACAGTCTCCCTTTACCATATGGGAGCGTTTGCTCTACTAATTACTGCACAATATTAAGCAGTTTGCAGCAAAGAGAGGGTCATGCGATCTATATAGCCACAATATTCCTGGTAAATCCATCATACTTCTGTTAAATATTTGTTTTCGTATGCTCCATGGGTAACACGTGCGATTTCAGGAATTATTACCGATTGCAACTATACAAAATATCGTGCACTAAAGAAAAAAAAATCCGAAAAGTTTGAAGAAGCCGTCGAGCAGCAGGTTACGGCCTAGTATTACGCCTGCTCTGCAATAACATGGTCTGTGGACTATCATTGTAAAGTACCTATACTCTATTGGGCAACCCATCAACCACGGTTATACTAAACAGCAAATAGATAGAGCAGCAAATGATAGCCTTATTAGCTGCATTATCTGTAGAAGATTAATGCTCGCAATCATTAGTTACAAATGGACACCAATTTGTATTCTCTTGAAAATTAATTGCAGCAGCAGGTAGTATTCTGTTTCTCTAAGAATACAGAAAGGTAAAGAATTACTCGCATATACCTTACAAATACAAAGCTGAAAGCTTTTCTCCGGAATTGTAGATAATTAGGATTGCTGCTATATCTTTCACGTAGTAGTTTGGTTACTACACACAAATACCTGTCATTTTCAATGATTGAAGAGAAATCACAGGACACTGTTGTAGTTTGGCCTACTCAATCATGTGGGAAGTACTATATGTATCTTACTCCAGATACATAATAAAGCAAGCATTGAATAAAAATGAGTACATCATCATTTACGGAGGAGTAAGGCCGACGTTGAATGTCATATACTTCTATTAGGAGCTTGGCCAAGTGTACATGAAGGCCATGGGGCGATATATATGCAGTGCCTTCACTATGTCGTAAACTCTTACCTTATAAGAGTAGGAAGCTAAGAACAGTATTTTTTTCTGTGCACTCGGTAAACTAGGCATGTTTACTAAGTACATAATGATGTTATGAGCCAGCTTCGTTATTTGTAATAAAAAAAGGTCATTTGAATGGAGATATTTATCAGCTGTAGCATCTGTCTCCGCCTGCTGTCGTAAAATAAATTAGACTTGCGTAATTTTTTATGCAAACGAAGGCCAATTTTTTGAACGACATAATAAAATACCGCACAGCGAATGTGAGATTATGGATCAAGAACACGCTATTGCGGCTGCAAAAGGAGAAAAAATTCACTGGAAATTTAAAATAGTTCAGAAAGAGATAATGGTAAAAAGCGTAACGATTACTGAACTCGGAAAAAAATTGTGGAGATTTCTGCGGTCCGTTTGAGACTGACCCAGGGAGCTTCACGTGTTGATTTACGGTGTGCCATGTCGTGTATGGAGAGGGAAGTTGTACAGAGTAAGGATTAAAATCTCGAGAAGTGTTTAAATATTGTGGCTGGGAGGATATTTGCATCATCTACTAAGTGCCGTCTTCTGCAGCTGGTTGGTAGAGGGGGGGGGGGCTATAACCGTTTCAGTGGAGGCAGGGAGGGTTTTTATTTTTATGACGAAAATCGCGTACACATTATTTACGTTATCTTTCTTTAATGAATGTTGTGCTGCCCCAGAGACGAACCAGACAGGTTGTGTGCAGCATGGGTTGCAAAAGTTGAATTCGTCCTCACCATTTGAGACGCTATTAAGTGAGAGGCGGGGTTATGTTTCTGTAGGAAGCATCGTTGAAATCAAGCATGTTGGACGGAGCTAATGTTTTTTTTATAGCAAAGTAATCCGATGTAATTCTTGAAGAAGCAGAAACTCTTCTTGATGAGAACACTAAAAATCACTCAAAATAATGCAGGTAGCTAAGAACTCTAATTCTTGAATATATTCAGAAACTAGAGCACTCTAAGAGCGAATACCTCCTTTAACTAAGGCTATGTTGACAACAAATTCAAATTGTTCCTGAAATTAGGATTTCTCCTTTTATCATCACCAACCTTTGGTCACTTATGCCTCTTGTCAATAATAACACCTTCTGTATTTTTCTTCCAGATCAATCCCTAATTTTTTGAGTTAAGCTCCGACAAAAATTTAGACAAACATTAGTCAAACGCACAAACGAAAAAAAAAAAAATCACAAAAATTCAACCATTTGTGTCTTATAGCATGTCTAAGTTACTATACGAACAAACATAGAGACAAACAAAGAAGCGGATAAACAGATCAACACAAACTTTGGTCAGTTGCTCTTAGTAATAACCCAATGGTTTATGCAAATTGCAATAGATAGGTTTATAAATTTTTGAGATCTGCGACCGAGAAAAAAACGTACTCAAACAAACTGTTGGACGGTATTGGAGTATTCCATATTACTTGCTACGAAAGAAGAAAATAACTTCTTTTTGACGGATCTTCACCATAAGTTAATCATCTGTGTCTCCGAGATGCCTAGGAATCCCTGTGAATTTTCGCATAGAAGCCTTCATAACGTTTTGAGTTATATTGACAAACGCACAAATAGACAAACCTGACAAATCATAACTTCTTGCTGGAGGTAATTAGGAATCTCTGGACTTCGTTAATAAGATGACGAGAGTGTTTATCCCACTCAAACCCAATTGGAAAACTATTTGTGTTCTGAGGAAGTTATATCAAGAAGAGCGGCAATTTTTAACGGAAGTTGCGCTCTGAGAAACAATAATACTAGCGTTGCTTAGAACATTACACCAAATTACACAAACGCGAGCGATAGACGTATAAATTATGACGAATGATGATGCCTATGAAGAAAATTGGCCGCTGTGTCGTTAGGCATTGACGGACCAGATTCATTTTTGGTACAGTACTGTGCTTATAGATTACAACGAGAGGAAATAAACGTTCGTACTCCAATATATTGCTTGATCACATCTGTAGCGAATGAAAAACACAAATTACTAGAGCCCTCTGAGCGCACGTATATCTCCGCCAAGCAAGGCAATGTTAACGGAACAAATCGAGTTGGTTCTAAAATCAGCTTTTAATTAATAACCAAAATTTGGCCATTTGTGCCTCTTGCCATTAATAGCAGTTTCTTTAACTTTTTTTGAAGATCCGTCCGTAGTTTTTTGAATTACAGACAAACATATAGCCAAACACGCGCTGACGAACCAATCAATCGTCGCCAAGATAAAAATTTTGGTCCTTTTAACATGTCTGCCGGTTCCTACAAATTTCATTACATCCGCCCATAGTTTATTTCAGTTTTGTTCTGACAGCAATTATGATAAACATTTGTCAAACGGACTAATCGAACATTTAAGAAAACCTGTTCGTAACATTCTGAGTTATGTTATCAAGAAAAAAAAAAAATTGGCAAACAAGCAAGAAAAAGGCTGAACGGATCTTCAGCAAAAGTTAATCGATTGATCCTCTTTACGTACCTAACCATACATGTGAATTTAAAAAAAAACGTCTTTTACTATGTGTGTTATGCATCTTGGTAACAAACAGACAGAAAGAAAGAGAATCAGACAGACAAGCAGAGAAACTTGACAGGAACATAACCTCCTTGGCGAAGGTAAGATATTGAGATATTTCTTAACTATTGAATTTCACTCAAGTTTCATGTGCATATATTATTTTGTTCAGGTAATATAGTACGAGTAAATATATTAAGGATTTTCAGAAGCACGAACACCTATTCCCCATCTGGATTATCAAAAACTGTGGATCAACGGGTTGCAATTCGCGACTTCTGCCTACGACTCGAGCTGCTTGTATGATAGATTGCTTGTGGAAGGGCATCATTATATCAAGCAGCTCATTAATTCTCCGTTAGGGACACGTAATTTACATTCCACGAATGAAATTTACTGTTGTATAAGGGAAAATGCAATGCGCAACGAGCATTTAAAATTACTAATCATAATCTCCAATTATTATTAATAAAACTTCACGCTTGAGCTCCCACGGACATGTAATACAACCCAAATGAAACATCTCGCAACACCGGGAAGCCCAAAACGCTGCTAAAGGAAATCCAGCAAAATACCATTAACAGCTGTCTTAAACGCCTGTAGGCCAATACGACCAAAAGCCGATGCCGGCAACAAATTCCAAACCTTAGCCAACAAGGGCACGAAGCACCGACAGAACTGATTAGCTCGACATCTGACGGCATCCAAAGTAAAAGAGTGCGCTCCGCACGCAGCACGAGTCTCTCTCATAAAAACCTTGAGGGCAGGGAGAGAAGAACACAACCAATACCTGTCATTATTATACACCTTATAAGACATACATAGCTCTGCTACTCTTCTCTTGTAGGACAGGTTCACTACATCATTATCAGCGCACAGCCTGCTGGCTGAGCTAACAAGTCGGTCCGATAGACGCAAGTGAGTGTCAGCAGTTAAAGCCCAGACCGGTGAGCAATACTTCAACACAGGCAGCAAAAATGAATAAAAACATCTGCTGGCAACCTGACTATCACCAAACACGAAATTCACCTAACGCAGGAGCCCAATCTTAGTGGAAGCACGTGACGCCAACGCGCTCAAAACGCCGTCGACAGACACACTCTGCGTTCGCTCAGAAACAAAATCGCGAATGACTGACAAAACCCTACCACCTACACCAAAGGACTCCAGCTTGTATGATAGACCCCTGTGGTTAACCCTGTCAAACACCGCGCTAAAGTCCAACTAGACAAGGGGTGCCTCCGACCCTCAATCCAGCGCAGACTGTAAATGGTGTGATACCGACAAGAGAGCGTCGCAGCAACCCAAGCCAATTCTGACGCCAACTGACCACCAAGCAGCAACCCCGTAATCTCAGCAAACGTCCAAGCTTACCAGCGATCAACTTCTCGAACACCTTCGACAAAATGGGCGTCAGTGTGATGGGTCAATAGTTGGCCATATTGGGCGACACCGGACCATTGGGTATATGAGTAATATTCCCAGTTCGCCAACAACGAAGAAAACTTCCTAACCGTATCAGGCGCCGGAAGATCACGGCAAGCTTAGGAACTAGAACATCAGCCAATTGCTTATAAAACATAGGAAATATTCCCACCGGATCCACACCTCCATGCGGATCAAGACCTTCTAGCAGCACCCTGATTGCACCAGATCTGAACGCCAAAGAGGTCAAGCGAAGTTCAGGGTGGCGTCCATGAGGCAATGCGATAACATCTCTGCTCTGCTTCCCATCGAAGTGAGTCGACAAAAGCTCCGCACTTGCTAAGGGCTCAGTAATGATGCCCCACCTGTACCAACAAAGGGCGGAAACGGAGGTTCAGGACCGAACACTGAACCCTGTAGCTCACTCCACCAACGATGTGAATGGTGAATACTCAGGAGAGACTCCATGGAACGCTGCCTCAGACAGCTTTGTGCCTTCTCATACACACGCCTAGCCTCGGCCCTACGATCAACATAGGTCTGCCACTACGTGCGGTCACGCGAAAGTCGCCATGCGCGATAAGCCGCTTGTTTAGCTCCGAAAGCTAACCGACACTGGTCGTCAAACCCTGGCTTATCTCGAGACCTCACAAGAATAGTTCTCTAAGGGACAAACCTCTCCAAAATGGACCCAGTTAAGTCGTTAAGCTAAGAGACAGGATCATCACTGTGCATTATCTGGTGCCAAGGTAACGTAATAGCCACCCAGTTTGTCCTCCTCATAAGGAATACCACTCTCCTGGTGTCTATCACAGGAACGGCCTGATTAAGGTCCAAGCACACAACAAGCTGTGAGTGGTCTGAAGAGCCAACAGGAGAGCTAACTGTCACCGTCATCAAGTCCGGGACATCATTCATAACGAGGTCGAGACAGTTACCAGTAATATGCGTGGACCCGCCAACAAACTGCACACAACTAGACAAGGTGCAAAAGTCCAACGCAGCCACACCATGACAATCAGTCGTTGATACAGATCCCAACCAGTCCCTGTGGTGTGCATTAACATCACCCACAAAAACAAACGCTGCCTTGGGATCCGTGCTCTGGATCGAGGCTAACGCCGTCAATAAACAGTCATAAAGAGAATCATCAGTTGCAGGGCTCCGATATAAGGAGAATAAATAATAATTATTCAGTTGGCCACACACCCTTACAACGATGATCTCATGACAGACGCATTTATGCACTGACTACCGGTAAGCACAGAATCCGCTTCGGACATAAACGGCCATTCCACGGAATCCAGGCCCCGATCCACCTAGCCTTCGAAAAGGGGACTGCAAACCCGCCAAGGCAAGCTCAGCGTCGTGCCTTCTGCCAGCCACTAATGTCTCGGAGCAGCACACGACATCCACACCACGGGACACAAAGTGGCGCTCCGCAAAGTTCGCATGCAGTCTTCTGATATTACAACAGAGGAAACGACACCCCCGAGCCCGACCCGGTCTCGGGTTGCTTTCCACATTCCCACAAAGTAAGAGAAAGAGTAAAAATAGAGAAAAATAAAAAACCTAAATATGCAGCAATGTACAGATAAATACAGAAATATACAAAGAAGAAACAAAGAATCCCATAAACTAAGCAGATGGTGTAAAGTATAATAAAGCAAAAACAAATTAACAGTAACGATAGCTACGAAAGCGACCAACTATCTACGCTCCCCAGACCCTGTCATCACCAGTACCTGCTTTGGCCGAAAAGTAGAAGAAGAGAAAGGAAAGGAAAAAAGTATCAGGTGGCACTACCTAATGGAAGAGAGAGAGAGAGAGAGAGAGAGAGGAGCACACTGTGAACGACGAAGTACCCAGCTATGGCACCAGCCTGTTCATCTCTTCTCAGGAATGCCGTTGGACCAAAACGGTCTCATCCGCCTTTAGAGTGGCATTTCCTCCAACTCAGGGGCTACCCAGAGCTCCAAACCCAAAGCCAGTTCATACAAACAACGAAGCTACCGGCCGGTGGCCGGACAGTGGGGGCGGCCCGATTACGCGCAGGCCTCGCTCCAATGCATTTCAACAACAATATCTAGGAATAATACGCCATTATGGGGCATTATTTATGAGCTACCGTCAACACTAATCAACGAGCAGTTTTTTATACTTTTGTAGATCCACTGAACAATACTTTCAACAATTCATCTCTGTTTAACCATATCTGAAGCCCATATCTTTCATGTCCCATTATATAGTAATCACGAACTGTATCCCGTATTTCGTCCCATTGCATGTAGCATCCGAGGTAAATTGTCATGCATATTAGAACTTGTGGAACAAGCTTGAGTATCGCCTGCAATAAATGCTATAGTACGTACAATAATATTGTATAAAATTTATGAAAAATTTTAGGATAGAAATTACCCACTGCACAGCGTACTTAACATAAAACTTATTATTTATATTACATGTAACACATAAAGTTAAAGCTAGCTTGTTGTTAGATAAATTAGATTAAAAAAAACATTTCGACTTAATATTACTTGAGTCAATCAGCGAGCTTGTATCTATATTAGCAAATATTCATATAAAAATTGTCACTGGCCAAACAGTATTAGGCATGTTGAATAAAAATAAAAGTATAAAGTTCTAAAACTCTGATACCAATAATTGCACCGGAAAAAAAATGAGTAACAGTTCTGTAAAAGAACACAAGCACCCACAGAGAAGTGGCATTTGTTCGATAACGCGTACTATTAGCAATATGAAGAACGTCTTCCGTCGCACGTCTGTAACAGACACAAGCCTGTACTTAGTGTAGAAAATCACAGCAAATGAGAAGCCAGTTACATTCTGATCGATAACCAGATGGAAGATGAACACTACAGTCACGTGTCATGACGGTCCAGCTAGGTTGTGTGCAGTGAGGCGAGATTCCGACTCCGACTCTCCCTCAAATCCTCCGACCTTGCAACCCTGATAAGTAGCCTGGTAATCTGAAATCCTCGCTAATCCGTCATCCCTTCATGAAGAAACAAGCAAAATGAGTCCGGCTCGCTTCTTGCATGGGGAGATGCAGTGCTTGCAAACTTTGCACTGCTCTCCTGAACATTGCAGAAAATTGAAACTAAAAATGGAACCAATTGTTCGATATTGAAGGTAAAGCGATGCGGTTTGTTGTATTCTATTCGTCATTTATATATGCACCGATATTGCCACACACGTTTTAGAATTTCAATTAAGACTTTTAGATTTTTTTTTGTACCGATAATGAAAAATGATAAAATATGAGATTTTATTGTAAGGAAAAGGCAGCAGCTACTGAAGGAATAAAAAATTTCCGGCAATGATGACTCGCTGGTTGGTTGTGCGAATGACTGGGAGCCTGTGGTTGCTGGGAAGAGATCAGAAATCGAAGAACAAAAGAATTCCTAGGCCAGTTGTACGAAGCGTTACTGCAGATCTCCCTCCTTCTATTCAACGGCCTTCGTTACGCGGCAGTAAAGCACCGCATCGTCTCAGCTACTCGTTGCTAGCGACTGATCAACTGAATCTAAACCGAGAATTTATCGAGCCCTGTGAACGTAAGAAGTCATACATGAGGAGATACTGCAAAATAGATATGACTGATGCACACTAGGGTTTGTAAGAAGAACCCTATAGGTATAAATATTTCTCTGAACTGAAATATTGTAATGTTTTACACAGTTCTTTCTTGATCCAAAAGCCACTGCTGAATCAGCAAATGAAGCTCTCTGATCCAAGTAACATTTTCTAAAGTGTTATCCATTGGATTTGGCATGCTTCCGTTCTCAGCTCTAACACCTTGTATCGCTCGTTCGATGCTCAGCCAGGCACGCGAACTCTTTGCAGACCTTGGTGTGCTGACTCGGCAGTTCTGTGTGCATGCACGGCGCCGTGGCAGAACTGCCTTCCACAGAGATGAGGGGGATGGGGGTCTCGGGTCATTTGTTCCATCCGTCAAATTGGCTTCATAGTTCTTCATGACCCGAGGCCGACTGCAGCTACACTTACTCATCTGGGGCCAGCACAAACCAGTGCATGTGGGTTTCCCAGGAGAGTGTGTGGTCTAAGTTAACTTTACCTTTACATGTAAAGCTTTGCACGATTCTGTACGAGTTCCCACCTCCCATTTTCTCAAACAGCATCACCAATATTGACATGCGCCGAAGTTCTGCTGGCAGGGCTAAGAGCATCACAATGTGCGGAAACTAACCCAATGTTATGTAAATATAGATTCGCAAAAAAAAATTATACATATATAAATGTAGATTTGCACGACTACGTATACACATAGGAAAGTAATTAATGTCTCTATAAAATAGGTTTATCAAGTAAAAATGTAGTGTTCAACATTCGTGCCCAAATGCACAAAGTTCGACGCGAAATACCGTTGTGTTCAGTAGAGACATGTGCTTGAGGGCCGAAGGTAGACGTGTTGCAGGCTTGAGCTCTAAGCTTATGTAAACAAACTGTAGGCTTGGTCTACGGCCAAAGTGTGGGAGAGCTGCTGAGTAGTCCTTAGAATGTAGAGGGTAGATTGTAGGATATGGTTAGTTAGAGCAGTGAGTTTATAGAGCGAGCACGCATTTCGTGTTCTCTCGTCTCCATTGGGGGATGCTCCTCTTGCCTCTGCTATTTGGGAAAAATTTACATTTCTTTTCCCCTCCAGCTCAAAAGTCCCAGTGAGCTATAGGAACGGCTCTCATAATTTTTTCAGTGTCGTGCGCGATTCAACAGCAAATGTGCGCAATACCAGAACTCGTCCTCTTTTGTTCGTAGAGTGATGTAAGCTGTTCCCCGTGCACGAACAATTTGCGTTTATGGCACTGTATGCTCATACCTCCGTCTGTGTGCCGGCTAAAGCCTTTGACAATCGCCCGTGGGCAGTGTGTATCGTCGAATGTTGCTCAGTTGCCAAATGCTTCATTTGAGAACTATGTTTTCTAGTCTCAACAATGAAGTCATTCCCAATTCGACGACTTGGCAACTATCGCTTTCATGTGGTTTCCTCTTTGTATTAAATTTCCATGCTCTTTTCCAATATATTGTGAGATCTCTACGTGTGTTTCACTGATCCAGCTGCCGTATGAGACCGAATCGCTAAGTCTTTTAGTTAGGTAGGTTGGGGAATAGCTCGCCCCCCTGGGGACATGCCTAACTTGTTATGTGTTTCTTTCTACATTATTTTCATATAGTCACAATTCTATCGTGCGCTATTTCTCGAGGATGATCAACCTGATCATTCATAATTATTCATTTACAGTAGCAATATCATTCGTTCATTTATCATTATCAACTTTATTTAATTATATCTATCACCATGCCTTATTAATATACCCCGTAACACCTATTAATGTACATATGAAAGACAGAAAGTTGCATTGTGTCAACTTGACTTGAGTAGCATAGCACACACATAAAAATAACAATAACCGTAAATTTGCATTTAATACTTATTTAAATAGATGTATTTTCAAATAGGTAAATGCTAGGAGTACTTACCATTGCATTATTATATTTCCCTGCGTGTGTAACAATTAGACCCAAAAGACACATACCATTGAAGCACAACATTCCTTTAATAGTTCCTTTTCAATACGGGTCCACTATAATAAGAATTCCGTAATACTTTAGCTATTTTTACGTATGAGAAACTTGAAATTAACCACGAGATACTCACTGCAATGAGCAGAGCACTTCCCGTGGTCCAAGCACATGCTGTGGTTAGCAAACACATCTCCTGTTCTCTGTAGAAAAAAAAATATATATATATTTACTAATGCTGATTTTCAGAGTTCTTTTCACCTTCCGAAAAGTAAAAGACTTTCACCAGTCAGCCTTCTTAAAACAATGCGAAAATTAAATTTCATCTCGCATTGTTTTAAGAAAGCTGACTGGTGAAAGTCTTTTAACTTTTCGGAAGGTGGAAAGAACTCTGAAAATAAATTGTAAAACAAACGCTGATATACAGTTTTTAATGCTGATTTTGAACACTCAATGAAGCTAACTAATCGCCAGCCCATGATGAAGTACGTCTGGCCATTGTATTCGATACTTCGACGCAAGTGGGAACCTCTTTTCCTTTTGACCAATTTTCCGGCAGAAACAGATACACCCGTCTTCACCCAACGTTCCTCCTTCATTCGTCAACGTGTACATAGACTCGTTTATTGTTGCTTCAAATGCCAAATGCAAACCATGTTATGCCGTTGAAAAGTAGGTAATTGTAATATGGTATTATATTGAGTTAATAACTAGAATCGAACAAAATCACCTGAAAATGAAACGGTACCTCTAATTAATTGGGGCGTAGGAAACAAGCCGAAGAAGGAAAAAAGTCACTTTAGGAAAGAATCCCCAGAAAAAAAAAAGAGCCGCCCAAAAAATAGATAAATAAATAAATGGTAAGAAAATGCCTTCACGTAATGTTTACTTTTAACCTCTCCTTTGTTGTTTTGAAATACCTTCATTGTAAATAAGTAAATTTTACGGACATCGTATATTTAAGGTTTATTGTGACCCAAAGAAGAGAGCTGTGCTGAAACTTCTCCAATTCTACTCGTAATGTATATATATATATATATATATGTGTCCAAATGGTTCGAATTGACAAGCAAGTACAAAGATATAATTAATTATTGTTTTAGCGCAAATAACTGCATCATAAATTTTGTTTAAGCCTATTAAATATGTATCCTCTATCCTTTTACTTATATACCAAAGTCGTGTATCTTAGATTACTTCGGACAGTGTTACCTGTTACAATTTCAGTTTTCTCCCTGTATATATCAGAACTTTTAGGCCGACTATATCACATTTTAATTGAGAAACTGGTAAAATGCACTTCTCTGCTTCAGTATCAGCGCTCAGTGAATGAAGTTGCCAACATGTTATATTTAAGAACAGAGTTACCAGCGGTAGTGAAATTTCGGAAATTAGTACTTGGCAACTCAACCGACAAGAAAAAAGCCATGCGCGATACCTGACCAAAGCCATTTTCAAATCTTGCATCACTATAGGCGTTGTTCTCCCGAAGCGTCGCTATTATGGCTGCTTTTATTAAAACCATTCTAACCAAGTGGTGGTCTTTTTATGCTTTAACAACGTCTTCCGAAGAAATAAAACGTAGCTTCCGACAATTAAAACTATTGGAAAGAAGCCGAATTAAACTAAAATGTCATCTATCGTTCTTTCGTTTAATCAATGATCTGCTGCCCACCTACACTAACATATATAGATATATGCAGTTGTATATTTTATCTGAGAACAGTAAACGGCATCAAAACTCAAGTCACAGCAGACACTGATTTACTTGAGATAGTACATATCAATGCAAGGATTGGAAATTTGAGGAAAAGCTTGCAGAAATTCAGCAAGGGCAGTTTCTTTGGCGCAGCAAACCTCCGAGCCTGCGGAACCGCCACAGATTTACGAACGGAACGAACCTTGCCACGAAACAACACAGTTGTATGCTACAGGTGTATCATGAATTCTAGCAGAGATTTGAAGCTACAATGGCACGAGTGCACTACAGTTCCATCTCAGTTAACAAAATAATTCTTCCATGAGCTAGAAAATGACTATCAGTTTGGCACTGTAACTAGAATATGTATCAACTAGAACGCCTCGTGCCGTAAGACAATAACCGGCAGTGGGAGCAAAAATTATCGCCGTCATTTTTTTACGGCCAGCTATTCCTAGTTTTGTTTTGCGTGAGCTATTCCTAGTTTTGTTTTGCGTGGATCACATTAACAGCCCACAGTACTCCCTCCAAAAAATCATGAACATAGCTCAAGTCCTTCGAATACCTCTTTTTAGGGTGGAGAGCTAATTTTATCGCCGTAATTTTTTATGGCCAGCTAATCCTAGTTTTTGGCATGGGTCACATCGAGGGCAACCCACCAGGCTCCCTCCAAAAAAATTATGAACATTGCTCAATTCCTTCGACCACTCTTCGGTTGGAGAGACAAATATGTGTACATACATACATATTTACTTTAAAACTTGAGCACTCTGAAAGCGCTTGCCTCCGCCAAGCAAGGCAACGGTAAGAAAAATTCAAATTGGCTCTGAAACCATGATTTTCTTTGTATCTACTGTAAAATCTAATCATTTGAGCCTTTTGATAGTATTAGCACTATCTGTAATTTTTTTTTAAGATCCGCTCGTAACTTTTTGAGTTATGCTGCTAACAAACCTTACAAACATTATGACAAACATAAGTCAAGCATACAAACGAATAAACCGATCGTCACTAAAAATCGGTTCTTTACTCTTCGCATTATACCTAAATTTTATGATAATCCATCCATAACATTTTGTGTTATGGTATTGACAAAATGAGGCAGACAAACAAACATACGAATGAACGGATCTTCACCAAAAGTCAATCATGTGTTTCTCCTAACATACCTAACAATCAATGTAAATTTCATCCAAATCTGTCCATAACTTTTTGGGTAATCTTGATGACAGACAAAGAGAATAATAAGCAGACAAACCGGACGAGAACACAACCTCTTTATTTGGCGGAGGTATATATATATATATATAGTTAAATTTTCAAAGGAAACATTATCACCACTCTCACTTCCGTCGCGGGTGATAATAACAGAATAACAAACGAAAAGTATGCAGCTCTTCATTTCAGTGACCACAAACCTGCACTGATAAATTCATAAGCTAGAGAGCATTCTGAGAGCGCGTACCTCCGTGAAGCAAGGCAACGGTCCCGAAAATTTCAAATTGGTTCGGAAACCATAATTTTCTTTGTATCAATACTAAAATCTAATAATTTGTACCTTTCAACAGTATCAAGAGTCCCTGTAATTTCTTGGAGATCCGCTCGTAAATTTTTGAGTCATGCCACAAACAAACATCATGACAAACATATAAGTCAAACGCGCAAACTGACTAACCGATCATCACGAAAATTCAATCATTTTTGTCCTTCAGCATCACTAAGAAATCCAGTAAAATTCATAAAGATCTATTCCTAACTATTTGAGTTACTGTGCTAACAAGCTTAAAATCAAACACTGCAACCAACAAACGAACAAACAACATCACAAAAATATACCTAACAACTCATGTAAATTTCATGAAATTCCGTCTGGTACTAAGAAACAATTGGCAAGCATACTACAGATAGATGGATTTCACCATCAGTTAATCATCACCATCTGTTACTATTAACATGCCTAACAATCCCTGTAAATTTCGCAAAGATCCATTTAAAACTTTTTGGGTAATTTTGGTGACAGTAAGACAAAGAGACAGACAGACACACACGACAAAAACACAACCTCCTTGGCGGAGGTAATTATTATATGTTAACTTACCGAATGCTTTGTATTGTTGAGGACATAGTAACGCCAGTTGCTGCGTTCCACCAGGGTACCGCCATCTGGCCCACCATCGCAAAGGGTGGTGTTGAGCAGCTCACACTGAGCGGTTTCGAGCTGGAATGAAAAACAGCAATGGCAACCTTTACCGACATTGCAGTATAATTAAATGTAAGTGTGCATCCATTCTATTGAATCTATGACGTTTTGCATTACCCCTTCCATACTGCGTTTGAAAAAAATGAGAAGTATAGGTATTTCCCCTCCGAACGTGAAAGATATACTGACGGTTCTGCCCAATGTTCCTATACATACCCAGAAAAGCTAGATGAGTTGCTACTCCATTTTCGGTTTACTCTTTTAGGAGTGAGAAATGTAAACGACGAAATAAGTAGGATATCAATAGGTAAATGGTGAGTGCGGTAAGTGGAAAATGTCTGCAAAAAAATAAATGTATTCGTGTGATGATTAATTTTTCACATAGAGAAAATCTCACTCCGATTCCAATTCAACATTAGATTTGATGAGCAGTGTTATGAAATCCAAGTAATCATACATTATTATTCTAGCACAAGTGTGTGTGTGTTGCCATCAAAAATGATCATAAATAATTTGAATTGTATTATTATTTCGTTGATAACCATTGTGGTTGCGAATATTCTAGAGAAAAGAATGCAGTACACTTTGCTACTGGATTTTTTTTTTTGCACCAATAGCTAGATAATTTCCTCCGCCAAGGAGGTTATGTTTTCATCGTGTTTCTCGGTCAATCCCTTTGTCTATCTGTTACCAAGATAACTCAAAAAGGTTGAAAACCGATTTGGACGAAATTGACAGGGATTGTTAGGTATGTTAGGAGGAACAGATGATTTACTTTTGGTGAAGATATGTCCATCCGTTTTTTATTTGTCCGCCTCATTTTTCTCAATGCCATAACTCAAAGAGTTATGGATTTATGTTGATGAAATTAACATGAGTTTCTAAGAATATGACAAAATGTAGTTGAACAAATTTTGGTAACGATCCGTACGTTAGTTCGTTTGTCACTGTTTTTTAATTTTATGCTGATTAGCACAATAGCTAAAAAATAATGAATGAACCTTTATAAAATTTATCGGGGTTGTTAGTAATGTTGAGAGACACAAATGATATGATTAAATTTTGGTGCAGATCGGTTTGTTCGTTTGTATATTTGACTCATGTTTGTCATAACGTTTGTTAGCAGTATAACTCAAAAAGATGAACGAATCTTCAAGAAAATTGGACAAGCTGTTATCACTATCAAAAAACACAAACGATCAGATTTTGGAGTTTATAGAAAGAAAATAATGGTTTCAGAGCCAATTTGAAGCTTTTGCTACCGTTGGCCCACTTGGCGAAGGTGTGCGCTCTTAGAGTGTTCTAGTGCAGTATAGTACATTCCATGTAGGCAAACGAATTATAGTTCTTGTTTGCTTGGTAATTTTAACCCTTTCGATACCGACGGTAAGTGCATGTCCCGCATCAAAATTTTCATTATTAAAACCGGTGCGTTGTTTCCTGCTCTGGACAGTTGGACAACATATTTAACAACCCGTCTGAAGTCAGTAATAGTATTTTTTTTATGAATCAACTGAACTGTAGGAGAGCTAAAGTGACTACAATGATTGTGTCTTCTAGGAGCTTCTTTTAGAACCTCATAAAAAAGCGAAGTTTCCGTAGCGAAACGGTTAAGTTATTTTGCCAATTATTGTCTATATGGTTTAGGTATTGGAGCAATGCATTACTTGTCTAATACTTGTATTTGTGCATTTATTTGTGTATGTATTTCAGAGATCATTCATTATTTGCACCACGCATTGGGTCGAAGGAAAGCGTAAATCCCTCCATGGGTCCTTAGCTCATTGACTACATATTATATCGAAAATTGAGCAAACATTGCGGTGCTATCACATGAGTCGATAATTTCCGGAGAAAGTTCAAGGTTACGCCGTCTAAGAAGTTCTAATCAACTAACGCACATCGCTACATTGCATTTGCATATGATTACAAAGTGAAGAGAATCTGATTCCTTGAGTCTAACAGCCACTAGCACTATTTTACAATAACTAAGCTGTGCGCAGACGAGAGACATAGTTGCTTATTCCGCTAATAGAGAAAAATCCAAGTTCTATAGCAGCCCAGGGTACGCAAGACCAGTCATATTGAAAACTTTTCAGTTAAACGGATACTCCACCGGCTGTGACTATATATAGTAACTCAATAACGAGTAGACGACTCGATCAAATAACGTGACGAACGTAACTTCATCGTTGTTACAATTTTGCCAGCAAAAATACCAACAAAAAACAATAATTTTGTCTGTGTTCATTTGCCTCTGAGGCTTGCCCTGTAGTACACTGCAGTAGTGGACCGTACGTGTGCAGCACGAAGATCTCAAGTGGGCAGAAATTAGTGTTTGAACCTACAATGTCGTAAAGATATTTTGAGCGAAATTTTCAGCCGTCTACTTGGACTCACCAGTCAAATTGGGCTTGAAAATGTAATGGATTTAAATGCGATTGTTGCCTCTGATACTTTTCAGTAAACTTTTTTCCAACTTGCAGTTGTGTTTTGGCACACACACACACACACACATACACACACACACAGAAATCAATTTCCCACTCGTGAATGAGAACAATCGCATCAAAATGCAAACAAATTAATCAATGTTTGATACCGTAAACGGGATTTTCTACATCAATATTGAGCAGAGCTGAGTATTGAAAAAAACTAGCTCCGTAATATCGCCGCATGCACTCCCTGTAGAACTGAATTTTTCCACTGAGTCTTCTCAATCACTGTCCTTTTTCATGTTTCACTCTGCACAGCAGAATCTAATTCAGGAATATTAGAGCATTCTACGTACATTGTATTGAAGGGCGGAGCAGTCGGCGTGTCTGGAGCACATGTGGAGGCAGGTGGTCAGCAGCGGGACGCCATCTTGCGCCACCAAAGGTGTCGAGTCAGCAACTCTGCCATGTCGGTGCTTGGCGGAGAACAGCGAGAGCGGGCGACCTGCAGGCAGCTCCGCCATGGAGCCTACGGCCAATAATATGGATGACTGCAGTAATGCAATGAGAATGCGCAGTTTTTTCACCATTGCTCTTCTTTCATGAATCTCCCATGTACATATACTCCAACTTGGGTTTAAAACTCAAGTTATATCTCTGAAAAAATGACTCAAAACGTTAAAACTTTTAGATAGTTTTATTTCGGAAGACACGCTTAAAAGAAGGGTATGGTAACGGTGCTCAGAAACACAAATAAAAATATTAGCGGCTGATCGAGTTAAACGACTACAGATCGACGCGAGCGAATGCAGATCCCGGCAATGACGTACTTGTATCGTGACGTAATACACCCAATTTCGTCACTAGCTTGCTACGTCAAAGTTGGTCCTCAGCTGCAGCTCCAAGCGATTGTGCTGGGAGGATTAGAAAAATTTAAACAATGTCATGCATAATCACATGCATTGTAAAGCCTACAGAGGCAAGCAATTAACAGTCCACTTGCGGCAGAAACTCACCAAACCGCTCTGGGCACAGAGCAAACTGAGTGTACTACATATATGGAAGCGGACGAGCATAGGGAATAACTGGTAGCAGGAACACGCCAGATAAAAAAAAATTACTTCGACGCAGGCAACGCGAAAGTAAACGAAGCACCTACCAATCACTGCGTTGTCAACAAATACAGCATGCCCATATGAATGAACCCCACCCGAGTCCAAGAACATGAAACCAGACCTATGATAGAAGCAGCGAACGCATTGTAACTTTCTTTGCCACTGTAGGACACCGAATATCTCCATACAAACAGCTAAAATTGCCCATCAAACTTTTGTAAACTTCTGAAGTAACCCACTTAAATCTCCCATAAGTTAAGGTTTGTGCCCTGAAACATAACAACAAAGAACTAGGTACGTAATCTAACCAAACTTGGCTTGTATTCAAGCAATGTTTGCAGAATCGTGAGTTGGTTTGCATTTGAAGCAGTTTTACCGATCTATCACTTTATTGCAATTTGTTGGAAATATTCAGTTAAAATTTCATTAATAAAACAATACGTCAACGATATAGACAAGCATCATGAATGAATTCAACGCATTAGAGAAGCAAGTTATTGGTTGATATGCATAACTTCCATTCACTGAAATTACATTAAACAGAGTCTACTCTGCTGAGAAAGTCAGTCGGTGAACTTGAAATGATGGTATGTTACTAGTATCATCACTCATCAGTAATTATCAGTCAATTGCTGTCTTTCGATGTCTATTCATGGACTTATCCTTCATAAGCCTCTCGGTTCAAAATTTGCCAGAGCTGTTAAGTAGGATTAATGTTAGGAGATCAAGCCCTATTAAAAATCGCGGCAGTTTTTTGGTATGATTATGAGATTTTGGCTATGCATGCGCGTAATATGGTATGTTTACAGGAAAAACATTCATTACAAGATTAACATCCTATATGCCGCTCGTAAAATGTCCATGAAAACCTACATGACATTTAAGGCATGGCGGCCATGGTTCATTTATGGTATTTTTTATTGCATTCGGATTATGGTATGCATTTC
>LQNS02278091.1:6972684-6985009 GCA_001587735.2 Parhyale hawaiensis | reverse complement strand
GACAATTATCTGTAGTTTTAGTGGACTCGCCACGCATAATTCTACTGTTGTGAGTCTGATAAACATACCATGAGCTATGCGGAAGGGTACCATACTGCTAGCATAATACTGCCTCGATTTTTAATAGGGAGGTGGCCAAGTCGTAAGACGCTCGATCTCCTCTGATGTCCAGGGTTCCGAGGATTAAAGTTATCACCTCTGCTAAATAAACTAGGATGGTTTAATACTTCACTCTCAAGCTACGGGGATAGTTTGTTCCATCTGGCATCTCTGTTATATCTGCTACAGGCACTACATTATATATTTCTCAAAAACAAATGGTCTGAATTATGAATACAAATACATTTTAATAAGAATATTACTTTTCAAAAAAAAAAAAAACATCCGGACATGTGGCATAAAAGAAATTAAATGGAAGTTACAAGAATACACTGATTTCTCTATCAGTGGTTGAAGAGTGATGGAAAATTGTCAATTTTTTTTCAAATTATGTTCCCAGCATTTCGCTACGCGTCTTCTTCTATTCACAATTACAAGTATTAGAAAATCCGTACAAGCAAGGCAGCACAAGCACCTCTGCTCTCACCGGCAGTTGATGAAACAATGAGAAGAGGTAGCAGTCGACAAATGTGAGGCCCACATTTATCCAATTACAGGTAAGAGCTGTTGGCACGAGACGAGGCAAATCAATAGCTCATGTACAGACTAGAGCTGTGCCATGTCTACTATAAGTCACATCACCGTTAACAAGAATATTCATACACAAATAGACTGAGTATACCTGCAACGAATTAATGTGAGGAGTAGTATCTAGCTGCTTCACGGCCTATATAACTTTCACCTATCCCTAGCCGTAGAGCTTATTGCAATACAAATACGATTGTTATTACTTTCGTGTGCAAATTTTTAAATCAGCTCTAAAAATCTCTGATCCTACTTATATTGAAGATCACTAAAGAATGTCCAGCTACGAACTATAACCCCATTATTTCACATACAAGCTTATGGTACACGTAACTACTTACCGAAGTATGCGGTATTTATACAGAGCGCGTCTCCAGTACCTACGCTCCCAATGCACTTTCGTTATCAAAAGCTGTACGTCAGTAAATTATACACTTGGTTCAGTGATGACCAATTGTGCCTCCTCACAAGAGTGATTTAGCGGCAATTTCTTACTATAATATTTGATTCGCAACCGCTGTTGGACAATTCGTTTTTGTTTCATTAACTCGTTGTTTTATTTCGCGCTCTGAATGTTATAATGATGATTGCCGGTCAAAGTGTTGCCTAGAGATCTGTCAATGGACTTTCTCGCTCTACATGTTATAATGATTTTTGCCGGTAAAAGCATTCTGGAGATCTGTCAATGGACTTTCTCGCTCTACATGTTATAAAGATGATTGCCGGTCAAAGCATTCTGGAGATCTGTCAATGGACTTTCTCGCTCTACATGTTATAAAGATGATTGCCGGTCAAATCATTATAGAGATCTGTCAATGGACTTTCTCGCTCTACATGTTATAAAGATGATTGCCGGTCAAATCATTCTAGAGATCTGTCAATGGACTTTTGCCGTTACCCAGTGGCAGGCGATGGCAGAGGCGGCGAGAGAGCAGAACACCAATTCATTGGCAATGAATTTGTAAAATTTAAAAAAAAAGGCCTAGCTTTCAAACTCCAGTGCCGTTATTAAAATGTGCTATTATCTATTACATACAACAAATATATACAAACTGTCCTTTGTTCGAAGTTACTTTGCCTTTTAGCAAATGGTGGACATTTGTAATCGTAGACCGACTTGCTTCACTTTCGAATAGAACGTATCAACTTACGGGGAGGCATTACCTGCGATCATTTAGTTTCTCTTTTTGCAGTAGTGCCAACATTGTGATGTAAAAAGCCATAAAACTATTTTTAGTAGTTACTGGATTACTTTAGTTTCATTTTTCAATGATTTTCATAACCACGGTGACAGCCTTAGAAAATCTAGACCACTCTGAAACGCAATTGTTGCTCAAATCAGAATTTGGATACCATTTTTCTACAGCTAAAGTCGACTAATTACAGAAGGACGTTATTGCAAAACTTTTGCTGTTTATTTAGTGCTTTGAATGTCCAGTCCGAGTTCCTTATATCTCCGATATAATTTCACCCTCGTTTTGTGCTCTTCCAGACTGGAATTTTAATTTATCTACTGCAACTGAGGCAGTTCCACATTTTCTGAGGTAATCTGCGTGATCTTCAAATGAGACAATCAATGAGATGACCTCTGCGTAATAAATAGAAGTCGTTTACAACCCGTAGATTGCAATGTAGCTCATAAATCAACGACAATAGGTCATTTCCTGGAGCTGATAGATCGCGACTCCCGGAGAAACGCAGACTACCTTACTTTCTGTATCCAATAGATAGTGGACCATTGTCTGCTGTAAAGTTAGCTCATTTTGTGCAATAAAAAAAAGTACATTGATTAAGATACGTATCTACTGAGCCTCAGCAGTGACAAGTTGCAGTCGTTTCGCAGATACTTAAGAGGATTTACCGATTTCTCTTTCAACCCTCAACTAATAGTATGATAACAGTAAATCATAGGGAAGGTATTGCACTAATTTTGCAATGAAGTGAAAGGTTCTACCCATCTCCTTCCTATACCAAATGAACAGCCAGTGGTTCACCCAGGAAGAGATTACTGTTATTTTGTAATAAAGACGATGCTTTCATAGGATGAGTGGTTCTATTCTATTTTTACATAAATTCATGAATGCCCTATAAATCACAATAGAAGTATTACAGTGATAAATTGAATTCCGGCGAAAACTGGGAAAAATTGAACATAAACTTGCAAAATCTGGTGATGAAGAGAAATAGAAGATAGAATTGCATGCCATCAAAAAGATAAAAGAAAACAGGGAGTACTTTCTCTCGTGTGAATCGAATTATGCGTCTCTGAAAACAAAAATAGGACCATTTTTGGACGAAAATGGATCAATGACTGATAACGATCAGGAGATGAGTGAAATACTGAGCCGTCAATACCAGAAAGTTTTTAGAAAAAAGACCAGTAACCCTGATGTTCAAGTACTAGAAGCAACTGATATACCTAATGGAATTTGCATTTACACAACTAAGCATTGAATTTGCTATCGATGAAATTAGCGGAAACAGTGCTTCAGGGCCAGATGATGTTCCCGCAAAAATCCTCAAAATGTGCAAGCTAAGCAATAGTAAGCATTTCTTACCCGCTCTACTGTACCTTATGTGGTGCAAATCATTGGACGATGATGTTTACCAAGCACCTATAAACACGCAGTCATTACCCCAATTCCCAAAAGCCGGAAATAGTACAGATCCAGCTAACTATAGACATGTCTCATGAACGATCGAGCCATGTAGTGATAACGTTTTAGAGCGTGTTCCGTAAGCACATAGTGCACCATCTAGAGAGTAATGAACCACTCGCATCAAAACAACACAGTTTTCGGCATAAACATTCCAATACTTCGCAATTATTGTTGGAGCATTGTGATTCCATCGTTGAGACATTGTGCCAAGGAAAGAATGTGGACGTAATCTACGTAGATTTTGCTAAAGCTTTTGACGAGATTTACCACGGAATTCAAATGTTGGAACTTTCCTGCATTTGTATCCGTGGAAAATATTTTCGGTTTCTTGAAGCATTACTGTCAACTAGAACCCAAAGTGTAACTGTCAACAAAAAAGTGTCATCCAGACAGCCGGTACTCAGTGGAGTACCACGGGGCACCGTGCTTGGGCCTGTTCTCTTTCACATCATGATCAATGACATGGGGTACGGATGTAACTATGCGGTTCCTTCATCATTTGCTGACGTTGCACGAATACTAGTTCCTGTGCAATCTGTGGAAGACGTGTTGTCTGTGCAGTGAGATTTAGAAAGTATCGACCAATGGTCGGTGAAAAATAATATAACCTTTGATGCAACAAAACTGAAACTGCTAAGATACGAAAACAACAAACACTCTTTAAATCCAAGCAATATACCATCGGTGATGGGCATGAAATTGAGAGAAAAACAGCTTTAAGAGACCTTGGAGTAAGAATACAAGAAGATGCTAGGTTTGAAGAACACATTGCTGGAGTTATCGCTGTAGGAAGAAGATGGAGTGGATGGATTTTACGAACTTTCTCGCCACGCGAAGTAGATATAATGCTCACACTATGGAAGCAATTAATTCTTCCGAGAATAGAATACTGTTCTTCACTTTGGATGGAGAGTACAAAATAAGGTCAGAACACTTTGAAAGTGAACAACGATCGTTCATGGCCAGAATTCGAGATATGCAGGAGTACGATTACCACAAATGACGCAGCTGTTTCCATTTGTATTCAATACAACGAAGATTGAGCGATTTACAATCATATATGATTGGAAAATTCTGGGACGTATCACTATGAATGTGAACGAGCGGATTGTAGCCAGACACTCAGCAAGAACTGAAAGGACTTGTGATATACTCATCATAAGCAGAGATGGAGGAAAAGCCATGGCCACCAAATATTTTAATAGCTTTGCTGTACGGGGAGCAACAGTGTTCAAGAAAATGCCTCGGCATTTTCGAAACGTCACTGATATCAAAATTGTGGAGTTCGAAAATTTCTGGATTCTTATTCACGAAGAATACCAGATAAACCAGCGGTCGGCAGTTACGTGCACTGTGGAGATAATTTGCTGCTGGCTCGCTCTTTGGTCGCTAACTGCGGCACCGCGGAAGACACCAGGCAGAGTGACTCCACACACGACGGGTGAGGTGAGCAACGTCACCTGGACTTCTTCTGAGGACCCTGAAGGTACTAGGTTACAAGATATTGCTCAACTCCTCCCTCTTTTTTGGTGGACAGACAAACAAATATACACACTTAAATTCTTAACGAAAACATTTGTCACCCCTTTCGCTTTGCTTGCGGGTGACAATTAGTAAATGCTGAATGATAGATAATAAAAGAAATACTAAATTAGGAACCATATGTATTATCGACGTTTTACTTCATACTAATATTTATTCTACAAAAAAAAAAAAGAACTTAGCGTTTAACAGTTCGTTTCTTCATCAAAACTTTTAGAATACCGGACGCAAGGGCAAATCGTGATATTCAAGAGTAGTGAACACAAATTGTAAATTGTGAAATAGGCCCACAAAACGTTCGTAAAAGGGTTGAGTCGTAAATGTCGAGGCACGTAGAAGTCGAGAGGTACGTTTGTAATCCATGTCGCTATTGTGTTAACTGTCCCATTAAATAGGGAACTTTTTGTTCATGCCTTTCGTACAATTTGTGAGGTGACTGGCATCACAGCCTTCAGGTGTAACACGATTTGTAGCAGTTGCAAAAACTTCCTTTTAATCTTTACTGAGAAATTTAAGATCCATTTTGTTTCGAGTAAAGTACAGAAAAATTGAAAAAGTATTTATACTTCCATCAGATTCTCCTATCACTTTAACTTTAAAAAGTTTGCCTTACTTGTAAAGAAATGATCGAGAGATTAGTATCGAGTGTAAATACACATAATTAACATTAGATCTTTACCTAGCAGCTATTTCTAGTAGCAATTTTATTCCTCGCCGCCAAGTTGAGCATTTCCCACGAGATGTCGAGTCACGACACTTTTATCTCTTCATTGTGTGAATCTGCGTTGAAGTCAGCAGTCATAAAAGAAGTTTTCTATGCCGGCAGGGGTTCAGATTCTTTTTTGATGTCTAACGTTTGGAAACATTGTTCCTCTCCCCATTGTTCTGTGTTTGAACGTTTCACTTATCAGTCTGTATTCCTTTTGTTTTATGTAGACTTGTCAATACATACATTCTATTGGATAGAAAGGGTAGCCAGTGATTCTCCGGGAGTGGCAATATCGATACAAGTACAATGCAATTACCTGCTATCGTTGATTTATGAGCTACAACGCAATTTATATGCGTGGTAAACGACGTTTATTTATGAGCTTTAGCAGAGGTCGTTTTTTCTTTAATCTCATGTCGAGATCACGTGCTTTGCCCCATTATTGCAATCATCTGAAGACGTGGAACTGCCCGTAATTTCCGTCGGTTAATGTAAATTCAAGCCTGCGAGAGCGCACAAGGAGAGTGAAGTCATCCTGCAAGATTACACTTTGACTAAACTCTCAGAGCGCTTATTAACTAAACAGCAGTATTGCAACGGCCCCCACTTTTGAAGTTAGTCGAATTCTTGGTAGAATAATTCGGTTTTGAGAAAGAATTATGCTTCAGTTTTCTAGATTTTCTAGGTTGGCATCGTGCTTATAAAAAAAACGTTAAAAAAAGGAAATAACAATCATCCAATAGGTGAAGTTAATTTCATACTATATTTTTTCAAAAATTATAGTGTTCGTATTAAAATGAGAAAATAAATGACCATAAAAATTATTTATCTTTCCATCGTATAACTGGTACATATACTGAAAAAGCTACGGACGGATCTTCACGAATTACACAAGCTCTTAGGCTAGAAATGTTACTAGAAGCAAATGACAAACTTTTTATGATCTATTTGTCCGTTTGTATATACGAAGAAAAACACTTACAGCAAGTATACGGGTATTGGAGTGTTGGTTTAGGAACAACTCGTTTCGTAAAGTATTATGATGCATGCTGCAGCGGTTCTCTATCATATTTCCAACTTTCCAACCAGCAAAGCTGCTTTTCGATTTTGGTTCCAAGTATCAGAGAATTTTCTTAAGGCTTTGTTATAAATACGGCTAGTGAAACTATACACTGTATATATAAACAGCTTTTACAATAAATGTGGAAGTTATCTGAATGATGATAATTTTGTAAGCTGTTCAACAGTTATATATCTATACATATATATATATAAATACAGATTTTTTTTTATACTGCATGCGTCTATGAAAATTGTAAAGTTACCATCGGAAGACTCTGCCGACATTCCTACTGGCATTGAACTAATATATAGTATGCTGTACAGGGTGGCATTCATAGTGTTTTGAAGTATTGTTAGACTAAGTACTGCATTCACAAGTACTGTATACCTGCGATAAATTTTGAAGATATAATAAATGGTTGATGGGGTAAAGACAGATCCATCTGACCTCCTATCCAGCTGGCAACATCAATCATTTCTAATCACGACACATAAAGCATATACATTTTGAGGTAGTCAATATAAAACCAGCTGCTCTATGTAATTTACGTTCATACATTACCAACTAAATCTGTACAGAAGACAAATTGTAACGTACAGCTCTGCAATGACAGCAGCATTGTTTGCTATAGGTTGTGTGTGAGCATTCTTTCGTCAAGGATTAAGTGATGTAGTTTCTGCTTAAGGCAAATTCGTATAATACGGTGAGAGGAATTCTTCCTAAATTCAGCACACTTTAGCGTGCACCGACTTGAAGAATGTTAGTCCTGTAGCCCTGCTGTATGGATACGGTATAGTTGGCCTGCCTAGCAGTTCCCATCAGACCTACTGGCTACAGGCAACAATTCTTCCAACTAGTTTACAGCTTTGTGACGACATTCATAGGAGAAATTAGTTCATTATATTGTCTTAGCATGGTCGTGAAAAAAAAAACGTATCCCTGGAAAAAGGAAAAAACTAGGCTTCTTGCGTCTATTATCGCCAGCTCATCGTCAATATACGTCTGTCCCCTCCGCCAGCTAGGTTATATTTTAGTTGAAAGAAAGAAAAATCATTTATTGTTCTCATATGGTACTGTATCCAACAAGACGAGGGCACAGTAATATCTCTGTCTGCGTCTCAGTCTATCTGTCACAAAGATAACTGAAAAAGTTACGGGCGGATCCATACGAAATTAACAGGGATTGTTAGGTATGTTAGGGGGAACAGTTCATCACTTTATGGAGAAGATCCTATCAATTGTTTGTTTGCTTGTGTACTTTTTGGCTAGCATCTGATGGTTACAGCTAGTAGTCCATGCTATTACAACATAACTGAGCCCTCTAGAGATTTGTTAACACCTCAGCAATAATTTTGAGCTACCGGCAATCATTTTAGCAGTGATTGAAATATTGAACTACAGAAATTGCCAGTCGTCTAATAAAAAGTCTGATAATGAATGTACTTAGAATTTTGTTTTATCATAATGACTGACTAATGAAACAGGAAGTAGTCATAATAGCGAACTATGAAATCTGTAAGTAACCAGTTGTCTCACTAGAAAACTTTACGAGTTGTCCAATAATGTTGCCAGTGAATACCCTAATAATCCAAATAACACATCACTGAAGCTTACAAGCAGCCCAGTACCTGACTAATGAAAATTGCTTGTAGTCCATCGTAAGTCTGCTGAGAAATTGAGAGTACCATTGTTAAGTGATCGCAGTGCTGGAAATTGTGAATTAGCCTTCAGCTGGATTGCTGAAAAGTGCCAAGTATTCCAGTCCTGGTTTTGTTCTTCGAGGGCCATCAGCTGTGTACCCAAAATCGAATTATCATTTTCTCAACCAGTCAATGCATTTCTATACTTTCCTACATTGCATGACAAATGACGGCAAAGATTTTTCAGCTCAAACTAGAGCACTGGAGAACAAATTCCTCCGCTAAGCAAGGTGATAATAAATTAAAAATTCAAATTAGTCCGGATACCAGGATTTTTTTTTCATCATTACTAAAGTTTGCAATGACTGAGGCAAACATATCTTCAAACACACAAACCGATGAAGCGATTTCAATGGCTGTTGCCATTTTAGTAAAGAAAATTTGAAGCCACCAGTAACTATAATTTGACTGAAAACTATTCCTTCAAGTCCACTGCAATATGTCTTAATTTCTTCAAGCAACTCTGCAAAATTCTCAGAACCACATTTTGGCGGTCGGTAGCATACCTTACTGACCAGCCTCATTTCTTCTATTTTTTTTTTACAATTTGACTTTCGCGCATACTGTTCAATAATTTCCGTAGAACGTGTGAACCATGCTGCCCTTTCACATGCAACTTTACCTTCATCGCCGCACATGCGGCTTCCACTGTCACATATGTGCATAGATACTTTCACATTTTTACCTCTGCGTCACAAATATTATCATTTATGTGAGCTTCAGTAACTGCTAGGAAGAGCGAATTAGCCCCACTGATAACATCTCTGAGTATTAGCTGCTTTCTGTAGTTTTTATTCATGAAACTTCAATTTTAACCACATTAAATTTATTCAATGTTTGGTTACCATACAGTTCTTTTGGGGGCAGTACAGGGTTTCGATGGTTTATCTGGTAATTTATTAAATCTCTTATCCGCGTTTGAGTGGAATTTCCCAATCTTGGTAGATAGCAAGTTAGCTGTTAAATTCTCTTTTGCTCTCTTCCCAGATAAGTTTGCGTTGACAGCATCTTCTGATGTAGTGTGTCTTGAAAATTTTTCATCTTCTGAAAGCCGCGAAAAATATCTTGGTAGGATACGCTGACGTCATGGTTGTCATCATTTCCGTATCGTGCGCCTACACGCAGTGTGACTCCCGCCTGTTTGTTGGCTGTAGGTTGAGTTTGTCTCTGCAGCATTGTCTTTGTGGCTCCTTTGCTGCGACACTTGTCGTTTACAATTAGTGGCACGTACGGTACCTCTCAAGTGAATTTCGCGACGTGAAGTATCAAGGCATTCTCCGTTCTTGAATAAATCACGACAAATCCACGTATGGAAAGGCCCACATTCCTTGCGACTTTTGCAACCTTAGCTACCATAATTCATAAACCTTGAGCTTTGAAAACAAAAAGTCGCATTCTTTACCTCAAAACCGCATTTCCAGCCCCTTCCTTGCATAGACTCCGCAAACTTCATTTTTCTTTCTATTTACTACTTCGGGTTTCTCTAGCACATCTGAGTTGGTTTTTCAAGTAGAGACGCTGCTGTGTATCTCTTTTATTACCTCCGCCAAGGAGGTTATGTTTTCGTCGTGTTTGTCTGTCTGTCTATTTGTCTCTTTGTCTGTCTGTCACCAGGATAACTCAAAAAGTTATGAACTGATTTAGATGAAATTTACAGGGATTGTTAGGTATATTAGGAGGAACAGATGATTAACTTTTGGTAAAGATATGTCCATCCGTTTGTTTGTTTGTCTTCGTCATTTTTCTCGATACCATAACTCAAAAAGTTATGAATGGATGTTGATGAAACTAACATGAGTTGTTAGGTATATAACAAAGAGTAGATTACCAAATTTTGGCAATGGTCCGTTTGTTCGTTCGTTCGTTTGTCACTGTTTTTAATTTTATGATTGTTAGCACAATAACTCCAAAATTAATGAATGGATCTTTATGAAATTCATAGGAGTTGTTAGTAATGGTAAAAGACATAGATGATCAAATTTTGGTGCAGATCGGTTGGTTCGTTTGTATGTTTGACTCATTTTTGTCATAACGTTTGTTAACAATATAACTTGTTTCAGAAAACCGTTGTGATGGATCATGGAAAATGCTTCATCATTCTTTACTTAACAGTCACTGGTAATTTTTACCCTTACAATTGGACAGTGGAAGCTACGACTTACCGTCGAGTAGACTTCAACATGAACAGAATTATTTCCGAGGGGTTGATCCAGATGGAAACAAGACTGACGGTCAGTCCGAGTAAAATGCATTGTGCTGCTTGGGCGTCAACAAATTTCCAAAATTTCCCGTCGTTTTGCGTCAACTCGACTGGAAGCTGCGTTATCATCGACACCAAATATCCCGCACACTTCGAGAAGGACTCTGATGACAGTGGGTACGAGTGCTACACGGAGAGGGTTTCAGAGACTCCTAAAGGTTAGCTATGCCATAGTACTTTGACTTTCGAATTCACCCCAATCACGAGTCTATTTCATACACTGTAGCGTGAACCAGAAACGGAGGTATAGCGACGAGCCACAAATAAAACAATTCCCGTTTAACCGACACATAAAATTATTGATTTCGTGGAAAATTTTATATGTGATAAAATTGAATTCTCCTTGCTCGGTGGTGAAATGGGATAAAATTTTAGGTCACGGTGAAATTACAATGCACTTTATTTTTTACGACACAGAAGAGTAGACTGAGACCCTCGTAAAACAGTGTTATGTCTTCGAACTCATGAATAACTGGGCTATAAAAACCGCATACACAGGTTTGACCGACGGCTTTGTAAAAGCTACAAACAATATTATTTTTTTATCAAAAACATTTTTGTACAGTTTAACCCATCAAGGCCTACGGTGCCACATGAGGGACGTTTCGTAAAAATTAGGTTTCCGAACAAGAAGGGATCAGAGATTTTGGGACCAATGAGAGCCGCCGCGACTATGAGACGGTAGTCGTCTTTCATCACACACGTTTCGTCTTTCATTGATACATTACTTGATTTACCATTCACAAGGGAGGATCGGACCAATATTTATGTGAATGTGGGACTCCTAAGTTGCTGCTTATCTACTAAGTGAAAGTGCCGGTAAAAAGTTTACTAACACGTTGGTATCATCTTGTATCCAGGCCTGTGTGAATCGCCATTCGAGGAAGTTCCCGATCTCGGCTGCTTCTTTTTCTCGTGGAACAAACTAAATGGTTCTGAATCGAAGACCGCCTGTCCCGAGGGGTCGTCTCTGCCATCGCTGGACATTGACACCTACTGGCAGCTAGCAAACTACGTCAGGTCTGTCAACCCTGCGCCTGAAGGTAAGTGCTTAAAGCCTCTCGCTTGCAAATGTGCGTATATGTAGTCACTTTTAGATGAAATTGCTTCCTTTTATGTAATGTCTCGTCAAATTTGATAACGTGCTGAATCTTAAAACAACAAATAATATAATATATTAGTGAATTTCTTAACCTAAATCCTGAAACTTTAGCAGAACATGCTTGAGATATTCCAGGTTTGTATCAGCTTCTTGTTCTTTTACTGTACTGTTTGTTCCGTTTCAACCAAGTGGCCTCAAAAATTGATTTCACCTGAGTTATGTAAGCGTCATTTCCTTTTCCAAGATTGTCTACCTGCAATAAAACTAAAATTTAAACAATATTCATATCTAGTGAGCTAAGAGTTTGAAAACTAATGTTTCTGCCCTTTTTCGACATTTTGAAATGCTCTACAAAGACGTAGCCTATTTCTGGTAAATTTGAAACGATAAGGTTAGCTATTGTATAATTTTTTCAATGCAATTGAACGAAAGGACTTTTCGATTTATCTGCAGATCCACGGGCGAGGTACTACGTGGGAGTGGGGCGGGTGGACGGCTGGTGGACATGGCTCGGAGGCTACACCATGTCAGGAATCCCCGGCTCCTCGGTCTGGGGAGATCAAGACCCAAATGACGACAGCGACTGCGCCATCATGAACAAGAAC
>LQNS02278091.1:6936798-6956361 GCA_001587735.2 Parhyale hawaiensis | reverse complement strand
AACCCCAACCATGGTCATCCGAGAAACCACGAGGCGTGGCCACCTCCTCGCATAAATCGGCCTAATATCGGATCTGCCGCACATAATCCACGCGCGCTCCACTGATAATTTTTAATTGGGAACGAAATAGAAAATAGAGAATCCAGCTGTGATAAAAAATATTATGAGGGTGAAAATGGAGAATCCAGCTTCATAGTTTTGTTAGGAATGTTTCACCGATTCTAAAACTATCATAGTTTTTATTCTAGCATGAAAGCTCATCGAGTTCAATTAGTTTGAAATTTCCAAAGTATAACTATATATTTCTATATAAACCCCATCATCTCAAAAACTGAGGCCTAAATAAAAAAAAATTTGTGGGAACAAAATATGTTTCTTTTTCAAAAAATATATATTCTGAGCAAGTTTCTGAACAATCAGTCCACAATTGATAATTTTGAGCCCCCCATGCCCCCCTCAAAAATGTACAAGGTGCGAAAGTTCTACCCAACTTTTTTCAATGTCCTCATCATATGAAATAGGGAAATTCATGGTAGAGCCGGGAAAGAGAAATGTACACAGACACCCCTCTAGAAGCTGGACTTCACAGATAAACAGGAAGATCGTCTTGCTGGAACCACCGCCCAACCCCGCCTCCGCTACTAGTTAATAAAACAATGAAGTGGTCTTCATAAAGCTGGAAAAGATGAGGTTAGATTCTATTAATATTAAACTAATACTAGTAGGACCTAAATTTGCTTTTTCTAACCTTATTCGATATTATATATCAGATATATACTAGCATGGGTAGCACTAGTTCAAACCAAAAAGATATATCATGATAGATCCCTGCAGTAACGTCTATTGCGACGGATGACGGGCCCGAACAGTCTTTTACAACAGTGGGCGTGTTTTTTATTTTTTTTTTTGCTAGTGTGTTTGCGCCTCAACCTTCACAAGTAGTGCGCTTGCGCCCCTACGCCTCTATGAAACAGTCACTACGTATCCTACCTAGTTCACCCCTCAATAATTTTGATGCGCTCCTAATATTTTCAGTGAGTCTACAACTAAAATAGATCAAGACTAGCATAAGAAAGGCAATAACATGTCTGTTTACTTCTATTGAAATTTTGAAGAGAAAACAGTACGCATAGAGCTGATGATTCTGCCATTCATTTTCCTCCGTTTTTCCCTTGTCTTCTTCCTTCTCCCCCTCCGTCTTGACCATCCCCCTTCATTTTCTTTTCGTACTCCTCTCAAGCTCTCAGTGCTGTTAGCACAAGATGGGCAAGTTGCTCTTGAGGAAGGGCTCTTTTTTTCAAAATTTACCTCGTCCAGGGTGGACCTGAGCATCATCCAAACTGTGCCAAAATGCCTCTCCACTGCCACTCAGCTAGTGAGAGGGTCCTGTTGTACTTAATGAAAAGGTTTATGCACTCTTCTCTGTTCAATGAGGGAAGCAGCGCCCAGGAGGAGGTTAATCAGGGAGGGCTGCAAGTCGTTTTGTATGACTCCTCCACAGGATACTGTGCCTTCATATCGACTGACACTCCTTGTAGTGAGATTATATAAGACTAACCCAAAATCTCTTGGTAGCTATCTAGGCCTAGCTGGTCATCAAAAATGACGGCTTTGAATTTGCTTCGACCCGGCCGATTGTCTTCCGCTACGAGGTGCTCTACTTTTTATTGTGTTATTATTGAAGAGCTACTCAGGTATGAGGCTGTGCCCTCACCTTGTTCATCAAAAATGGCTACGTTGAATTTACCCCTACCGCGGGGGATGGTCTTACGCCACGAAGAGTTCTAGTTATTGTTATATATACATTGATTCCTTATAAATAAACTTGCTGGGATGCCGCTCGGTTACCTTGATTGGAGTACGGTAACAGGGGTTATTGATATGCATAGAATAGTCCTGTCATTGCAGTACCTAGTACAAACAGTAGACGTAATATTATAGCTGAGTTAGTCTGTACAGCTAAAAAAAGCCTGCGCTAAACACCCCGTCAGGCAAGTACGCAATGATAAGAGCTACGTAGAGATCTTGGGCGTGTCTTAAAAAATCTCACCACAAGGAGTGTGCGTCGAAATGCCGGCACATCACTCGCTCCATCAAGGAAGTTTGAACTTATTATCGAAATTTTAATTCCGGGTTTACGGCCCCAATCATGTAGAAATGAATATACTCTGCCTGTTACAAATTCGATTCTCAAGCTGCCTAAATCAATAGTGATTCGACAGTGTCCTTATTTCAAGCTGTTAATCTAAGAGTATCTCCTTAATCTTGCTTGTTCAGGTTTACCATTTTATTTATGCTCGGTTAAAAAAAATTAACATTCTGGCTATTCTAGTCTCACCTATGATAGTTCGGAATACATCAATTGACACAGAAGCCAGGCCTTACTTCTACTTTTGGTTGTAGACGACCAGTAGTGAAGTCGGGTAATATTGAGGAGATTTGACTCGAGGATATCAGCTCATTCAGTAGATCAGCCCACAAGCAGGCTCCGGGTACTGAAGACGCCCCCCCCCCCAAGTTGAAAACATCTTTACTTAGATAGTTTTCCTGAAAGATGCGTCTGCCGGAGCTCAAACCACTTTGAGGAAATGTAAATTGAACTGGATGCATACATTTTTCATTCTTCCCTTGATTACTCCAGTTTTAGTTCAGTCATAGTCTCATGCACTTTTTTGTTTGCTTCTTCCCTTCATTTTTCCAACTGTTTGTTCTACACAAAATGCTTACTAAGTGCCGCCTATACATAGTAGTTGCTGTGTTAAGGGACAGATGGCCATGCATGAAGTGTCGACGAAAATTTCGGAACTGACCTACATGAAAGCGATGAAACATCCAATATGTTAGGTCATAGACCACACCATACATTCACTGGACACTTAAATCGGGCCTTTCGTAATTGGCCTGCTGTCCGATTTACTTAAATGTTAATAAAATTAGTTCTAATAATCACTCAGACCTCAAACTAAGATTAATTTCTTCGTCGTACCATATAGAATGCGGTGCAGAGCAGGGAATCTAAATTGACAATCGTATATCTTCAGTACGCGATATGCATCATACCTTCGGACACCAAGAAAAATTGAAAATTGATCATAATTTCTAGGAATAGTAAAATTTTACAGAAAAAATGGTTCATAGATACTAGACGTAATGTACTCTTTTATCACATTCGATTGAGTTTTTTTTTCCAATGGCGGATAAGAAGTAATGACCTCAGAAACTGATGTATGTATGTAGAGAGTTCAGGGACCTCATCCCAATTGCCGAAACGGAAGAAAACCCAGCTACATTGAAAAAATGAACTAAACCACAGTAATACTAAATTGGTACTTACCATTGTATTAAAAATGCATGTTTAACTATGAGATAAAGATGCCATGACAGCCGGTAAATGATAATAACACATACTAATTTATGGCTGATACAACCATTCATTACTGGAACCATCAATGCTGCCCATCGTGATTGTTAATATCACTTCACATAACTGCCTAGGTATATTACACCACTTTGTGGTTGCCTACGCTATATCACTTCATGGTTTACTATGTTGCATCACATTTTGCTTGCCCAAGTTGAAACACTTCCTGGTTGCCAGAGTTGAATCACTTCACAGTGGCCTATTTAACATAATTTCAGGGCTGCCAATGATATATCTCTTAACAGCTGTCAAAGCTATATCGCTTCACGGTTGCCAATGCAATATTACTTCACAGCTGTCAATGCTGGATGGATCATTTCACTGCTGTCAATACTACATCAATTCATGGCGGCCAGTGCTTCAAATCACTTTTTGGCCGCCAAAGCTATATCACTCCACTGCTACCAATGCTACATCACTTCACTGCTCCCCATACTAGATCACTTCACTGTAGATCACTTCTTGGCTGCCAGTGCTTCATCGCGTCACTGCTTTCCGGGCTCCATCACTTTATGGCTGCCAGCTACTCACCTTTCAGCTCTGCAGTCTGTTCTGAATTTCTCGTTTAGCCCGTATAGCTACATAATAAATTGCATTAACATTTTCATCAGCTGTTTACTTTGCATTTCATTACAAATCGCGCATACCACGAACTTGAGAAGCTTCTGTTCTACAACATGAGACTGTTTATTTCACTAACTATTGCGAAATAAGTTTACTGCAAATACCAAGGATGTCATAAACAGTTGCTATGCAATTACACCTCAAGCCTTAATAATTTTGTGAATTTGTTGGGTATAGAAGTATGTACGCATTATACAGGTTTGCCAGTCATTAGTGGATGTAAAAGAATTAAGTCATATAGCCTAAACAAAGTATGAAAAGGTCATGGGAGAATCGTCTGACAGGGCCCTAAGAAAATGTACTTTTATATACCACGTTGACAATAATAAAGGTCTCAACATTTTGTTCAATTCCCATAGGAAATCCGAAGATCGAGGTTGAAATCCCAAGATGTCGGGAAATGGTGCAACGAGTGGCAGCCCTGCGAGATTTTGTTTCGATTCTGAAGCGAGAGGGGCAATAAAACTGTAATGCACCAGTCCTTGATGTAACTCTTTCAAGAACATTTGCTCCCCACCCTCCCCTTCCGAAAAAAGGCAGTGCGTCTGAGGTGCATGGGCGTAAGGGGTGCATTGTGAACTGCAATGCCCAGCCTTAGTTTAAACTCCAACGAGAATACTAGATAAGAATTTTGCTATTAGCAACAGTGTACATTTCGACGGATGATATTCGATGCAGGCCCGAACAGTTTGAACCGCAACAAAATCTATTGATTAACAAATCGGTTTTCTTTTTTCTAGCGCCGTTTCAGTTAGCAAGAAATGGTGTTTACCAGCAACCAAGCAACCTCAAGAAAATGTCGCTGGTCAGCAGCGCTGAGTGAACAACTCCAGCTGCTACAGGTTTGTAGTGTAGACCGTATACATGTAAATGTAGTCATCCTCTAGTAAAAAAGTACTCCTATTTGCTCTTAAGTCCTAAAATAGGCTGCTCCAATAACGGAAAAATGGACAGTGTAAATAACTGCTGAAAAAAAATGGTGAAAAGTACCTCCAATTTCTCTCAAAGACAATGCTCGAAGTTGTTCCTTTAATGGAAAGTAACCCCCATCTCCGTTGCTAAATATAGAAACTAGTAACCTCAAACGTTCACTATGGACAGTACCAAAATATTTGGGGCCAGTCGTTCCTCTGATGGGTATAACTCCCAGTTGGTACTATGGGGGATGGACCCCCTTTCCCCGTTATTCCTTTAATAGATAGTACTCCCTCCATGCTTTTATAATGGATGGGACTTCCACTTTTTCCTAATGCACACTACTCGATCCAAACTGCGTCAATACTGAACAGTATCATTGGTAACTGCGTTTCCAATAATGGGCTGTTGCCCAGTTGTTCACCAAGGACAGTACCCTTGTTAGTACTTTGTTGCAGGTTGTATTTACTCGAGCGATAACGAGTATGTGTTCAACCCATTGCGGCAGATATCGATATGTCATATCTAGAAGTTTTTTTAGAAAAAGAAGAGATTCACTTTCCAGTTGCGTTTTAAAACACAACTCGTATCGGAAGTAAAGTAAAGCGCACAGCTGTGGGTACCATTGAATGTTTTTGTTTCATTTAGCCGTTTAGATATGCCTCGAACTTCGGGGCCCTGGACTTTTGAAAGGAGCATTCGCCAGTGCAGCTACTTAGAGGGATGGGGATGTCTTTGTTCCCTAGGAAAGCAGAGAAACACACACACAGTTACACACTGCTGTATGTGGGAAGGAAGACGGTCCTACATGAACAGTTAAACTTCATATACAATAAAGCATATAAATGTTTATTCTAACTGTCCAATGCGCATTTGCCCGGCAATCCGTACCTAGTTGATACATTCATTTTGAGGCACATATTTCAAACTATCATCAGATACTCGTTTTTTCTCTTTTACGCGGTGATTTCTGATGAATTTTGACCGTGTTTTTTTTTCATTAGGTAAAACCATTTTATTTTCAAGATGTATTTTAAGGTCCACAACAACTGTAAGCCAGCAGCGTTATCACAAACGCAGACACAAATGCCAAGTTCTGGAATTTATTAAAAGGGGCATAAATGGTATTCTCTGATGGATTTGTAGCAGAAAGAGGTGTATGCTTCCTTGCATCCTGTATCCCTCTCGCCGGGACTTACAATGGGTATCGTAAGCAGGAGCGAATATTTTTTGAGATCTTGTGTGTGTGTGCATTTTCAGGTAACAAAAAGCTTGCTTGTAGAGGACCGAGGACAATAGACAAAGGTTGCTTCACCAAACTGAAGCCTATTTTTTATCGTAACATTTTTATCTTATGCAATTATTTGATAAATAACTTCAAAAAGTTTTTTGTTCAGTAGTTTTAATATAATCAAGTTTCAGCTGTAGCAGAGAAGAATAAAAAAAAAATCCAGTTTCATGCTTGAAGAGCTGTAATAAATTGATAGCTTAGCTTCTTTTTCCTTAGTGCTCTTGAATAGAGATAAATTTGTACAATTTTTATTTTTTTCTGTTTGTTTCAGATGGAGAAATAAAGCTCACTATGCAGCAAAACGGAACTCATAAATTCTCAATGAAAATTACGAAAAACTCTGATTGATTATTATTTTATCAAAACAAGCAACGTTACTGTTATTGAGTGTCACTAAAGCACTACACACACTAAAACGCGTTCAGTTGTGATCTTTATCATGTTGGCAATTGTTCTCATTGAGTAATTGTGTAATACAAATAAATAAACTTCATAATCTAATTCTGTGTATTTCCCTTCGTTATTGCATAGCACCTAAATTTTATGAGAGAAAAAACGTTCTAAGCGTCACAAAATATGGAAAATATTTATATGTCATATACATAGAAATATGTTGAAGCACTTTGTAGGAACTTCTCGGAGCTATTATTAATAACCGATCCAATGCTTTCAGACTAGTAATACGTTGTCCGTTTGAAGGGAGATTATGTTTTAAAGCGTTATATGGTATTAGTATAGAGCAAATTATTTTGAGCACCAAAATAAAAATAACATTACACATTCATATATCATGAAATAACAGATGGCAAAACGTTAGACGAGAGGGTAAATTATTTTCTTTTTATTCTTCGAACGTTGGAGAATTGAAGATGTCTAGTAATAGTCATTTGGGCCGCCATGAGTGTAAAAATTTTCTGAATCATCTACATTTAGTATCTATTTTTGCGTAATATATCCTTAGTAAATAGACCTATCATGTTGATTAGATTGAAGGTGGCACATAACTCATGCTGCTTCACATGTCTATTCAAGACCAGTGTCCAGCCATAAAAACTAAGTTAATATTCTTTTTGTTCTTCTTTTTTTCCGCTACACGTTTTGCTGGCATATATGTAGGTCTGATGCCTGCAGGCTTGCTCGTTGTTTGCAAAAAATAAATAAATATATATATATCTATATACTCATCCTACAAAGAAGGGCAAGAATATCAGTTTGGAAACGCTCGAAAGCTTAGCTGTGCCACGAGAATATAGATAGTTCAATCAAAAGAATTCACCGGAAATGCTCAGGGCTTACTGTAGGTTGGATACCAGCCGATAGTTGAACCTTCAGGGATTGAAATTTTGCTACAGAGTAAGTTGAATATAATTTGGTGTCAATTACCGCATAGTTTCAACTGCCACAAAGCAATTCAGCTACAGAAACATAAGCGAAATGGATTGTGTAGAAAAGGAATGGAAACTCTTACCAGATTGAGCGCTCTTAAAAGCTACAAAAAAAAAAAAAAAATCAGCTAAAAACGAAATATGCAATACAGATTGTGCTCGATAAAATTAAAAACTCTTTCATCTACCACGCTCAAAAGAAGCATCATTCTGTCAAATAGTACTGAGCTGTAGTTCAGAACGGAAGAGCTTCAGAAATTGTGGTACATATTTCCACCTTCGAGCATAATATATTTCGGAAGCTATGTTTGATAAGGAATTACAGGGCTGAAATTTCATGGTATCTCATTCTCAGTAAATAAATGTTCTCCATATTCCTCCTCTTTCGAGCGTAACGGAGGGAAGGGCCAACCATCGATCATGCAGGCAACCAATCAACAACTGTGAATTATTATAATCTTGTTCTTTTATTATTGACGAAATTTCCCCACGCGTCTCGCCAACGTTCACATTATTTCAGTATTCATACTTAATTTAATGACGAAGTAATTTCTTCCGAGCAGCTAGAGCAGTCTGAGGGCGCCTACCTCCGCCAAACAAGGCAATGGTAATGAAAACTTCAAGTTGGCCCTGAAAATAAGATTTCTTTTCCATCAGCATCATCACCGAATTTTTTCCATTTGTGCCTAATGAATTACAGCTTCTGTATTCATGTTCAAGTTCCGTCCGTAACTTTTTGAGTTTTCTGACAAGCGTTTTAACAGACTTAAGTCAAATTAAACAAACAAACGCAAGAATTATCTATACCAAAATTCGGCCATTTGTGCCTCTTCACAGTTTGTATAATTCCTCGGATGTTCATGAAGATCCAAAAACTAGTATTCGAGTTATGTTAGTGACAAACATAAAAACAAACATGGATAGTAGCAAACAAATCAACACAAGATTTGCTCACTTTCTCCTGGTAATAACTCTGACAACTCATGCAGATTTCATAAAGATCGGCTCATAACTTTTTGAGTTGTCACCGAGAAAAAGAGGCAGACAAACAAAGAAACCAACGATTGAACCGATCTTCACTAAAAACTAATCATATGTTCCTCCCAAAGGCCGATTCCCACTTGATGAGCTGGAAGCCAAAAATATGGCTGGCAGCCAGTCTCGAGGCCTTGCTAGCATATCTGATCGGCTTGCAAGCTAGACTTGTAGCTTGGCTCGCTAGCCAGTTGTTGTTATGCTAGCATCTAAGTACCCAGTTGACTGTATGGATGATGGTGAACCCCAGGAAACTTGTTGCTGCCGCCCAGGCGAAGGCGCCAAAAACGAAAAGTGTGGGTGAAGCTGCTGTTTGCGCGATGGGCAGAGAGAGGCGAATACCGGTTATGGGATTCTTGTGGTCAGGATGCTGTTAGTCCCACATCGCGATGAATTTTGCCACCTCTTCAAACATGTGTTCAAACTTTTTCCAGTCAACTTCTACTATCGGCTACATTTTACATTAAAAATAACACTGTAATAATATTCATTCGTCACGTGAAATTCATCATGACTGATGTGGCTGCCAGTAAAGAATAAAATTATTTATTTTTTGTTGGCTGCTACCTGAAGGGCATAAGCACAAAGCAAGGAATGAAATTTTTGGCTGGTATAGGGCATCGATGATCAGTTACCAGCCTAAAGAAAAAACGATCTGCCAGCACAATTTTGTGTTGCAAGTATGTTTATTGGCTGCCAGCCAGATTTTTGGCATCTTACTCATCAAGTGGAAATCGGCCTTAACATACCTAACGATCCCTGCATATTTCGTGAAGTTCCCTGCAAAACGTATTGAGTAATCTTGGTGACAAACAGATAGACAAGGGGACAAATAAGCCGATAACTGTTGCATAAAATAATAATAACCTCATTGGCGGGAGTAAATAATACATCGAAAAATATTACAACTTAGCAGCGTGCGACGTCTACCTAACCAAAGTAGAGGGAGAGCCGCCAGGGAATTATCTCCACAGCGCTCTTTGATATCCATGGTGTTTCCAATATGCCGTGGCATTTTCTTAGTTCGTTCACATTCACAGCAACAAGCTCCCAAATTTTTCCAAACACGATTGTAAAGCGTTCGAATCTTTGTTGCATTCCAGTCAATTGGAGACAGCTAAGCCATTTGAAGCAGTCGTACTCATGCATGCTTCGAATTTTAGCAGAGAACGATCTCTGAATAGTTAACTCTGCAAAGGTAGTTATGTTTTCATTAAGTTTACAGTTTTTTTTTCGGTTTGTCACTAAGATAACTCAATGTCATGCACGGATTATTTCGAAATTTACAGCGATTATCGGGTATGTTGGGGGCAACAGATGATAAACTTTTGGTGAAGATCTGTTCAACCGTTTGTCTGTCTCTCTTTTCATCGAATCACAATTCAAAAAGTTATGGACCAATCTTTGTTAAATTTGCAGGAATTGTGAATAGTTACTAATAGGAGAAATTTATTGAATCCTTGTATTGATTTGTTCGTCCGTTTGTTAGATTGTTCGTTTTTGTTTGTCAGTAACATATCTTGCAAAGTTAAGAACAGATCTTCATTGAATTTGTAGGAATTGTTAAGAATGTTGGAAGACACAAATGAGCAAATTTTGGTGGTGGTCAGTTTGTCTCTTTGTGTGTTTTAGATTAAATAGGTGGCAGTAGACGGACTACCAGGCCCATTCCCACAGTGACACCGGAACTTATGTCCCAATCCTCTATAAGCTACTGCCGTTATGTTAGCAGGATATCGATAACAGAGGAAATAATTAGAAGAAAAGATAAGGAAGATCGCAGCTAGGAGTAGATCACACATTCAAGCAAGTGCAATTCATGACCGCTGATCTGCGGAGCTTAAGAGTTTGTTACTCCTGGTGAAGGACGTGTTCATAGCTGTGGAGGATGTCTTTCCTAATGTTTGTCAAGTCGATTTTTAAAAGCGTTGACTGTTTCCGCACCGGCAACGTCGGAGGGGAGTCCATTCCAAATGTTCACTATGATATACGGCATGATCTGCTGGCTTATAGTTGTTCTTTGGGCTGTATGCTTGAGTTTTTGGCCGTCGTTCCTCATTCGATTATTATGGTCTCTTTCAAAAAGTCCCACTGTAGGTGCGTCGTTGAAGCCAGTCAAATACTTGAAAGCTTCTTTTAGTTGCCCTCTGAGCCGTCTTTGCTCGAGAGAGATCATGCCCAGCTCTTGTAGGCGACATAAGTATAGCTTGTTTCGCAGCTTAGGTATTAATTTTATAGCTCTGCTTTGGATATTTTCCATGTTATCGATATTTTTGCACAGACGCGGCGACCAAAATAGAACAGCAAATTCTAAGTGCAGGAGCATTAGCGCCCTGGTCAAGGGAATGAAAATGTCCTTGGATTCGTTTTCAAAATTCCTGGTGATAAGTCCCAGTACTCTGCTTGCCATTTTCACACTCATGTCAACTTGCTGACGGCATAGCAATTTCTTTGTAATAGTTATTTCCAATTCACGTTGCTAGGTGATAGCTGCTAGTTCAATCCCGTTGATTTTCAATTGGGTTGTGGGGTTCTCCGGCCCTACGTGCATTACTGAACTTTTGCCGACATAAAGGTTCGTCTGCGACGTTGCGCTCCATTGAAAACCCTATTTAAACTTCGGTAACCATTGGTAATCCTTGTTAACCGTAATTTACCCCAGTCAACCCTCGTAAGCCCTAGTTGACCTCGAACCCTATTTAACCTCATTAACCTATTTAACTCTAGTTAGCTAGGCCTTTATAAGGAATTTATACAATTTTTGAAGATTCAATTTTGTTTATTATATAGTAACGATTCACAGTTAAAAGGGGAACACTGCTTCGATACGGACTTAAACAACCGCCGAACACTCTAAAGTTGAAATTTTGCAGTATTACTGAACAAGTAACAAGGAAGCTCGCTACTTTGCCTCTAGGAGAAACAAAAATGAAAAACATTAAGGGAGTACAAACTAAGCGTTGCCAAAATGTAAGTTTCTGAACGGCTCAAGTTTACAAATTCAATAATGGAGACAATGTGCGACGACAATAGCTCCTCGCTTCTCACTAGGTGTTGAAAGATTTGAATGCATCGAACACCTGGGAACGATCAGCTGACCGGCAGCGGAGCATCGGAAGGAGGTCCGTCTGGCAGCGGCGAAAGTACGACAGCCAGAGCTTCCACACTTACCAAGGCAGCCAAGCTGTATGTGAAAAATTAAGACTGGTAACAATATGCCAATTTCTAAGCAAATTGTGGAGAATTTCATTGTTTAGGATGTACGAGATATTATACTTTGTAATTTATACAGCAGATTACGGTGAAATTTTGATACTAAAGGCGTCAAAACCTGCAATTACATAGCCTGCGTGGACGCACCTCGTAAATGGGTGAATAACGAGATTTGAAGAAGCGATGGGAAGCAGAAAAGCAGGCGTTCCGCCAGCTGGTCCCCTAATGTACAAAGAACGGGACGCAGAAAGGATAGGGGGATTCGTCAGCGAGGCCCCACCGAGGGTACTGTGAACAAACAAGCGAATTGTTAATTACAGCGCACACCCAAATGCTTTTCACTACAAGACTTATGCTTCTTTTAGGACAATTGTTTATTTCTTTTGATTTTATTGCATTTTTCGTTTGCTAATTAAGAATAACTTGCACTTTGAAAACCCATCAGGAAATTCAGTACTCCAGTGTGAATTCACGTTTAGGGCATAGAGATAAGAAATAAGTATGAAGTTAAGTAAGAAGAATTCTGAACGATTTATAGAAGAGATAATACTCTAAAGTTAATTAGGTACATGCAGAAGCGATCATGCTGCTAGAGTAAGGGAGCTCCAACTAAATTAGAAGATCGACCTCCACGCAAGTTCGGTTAACGTTCAGTTAACGTTCAGAGGTTAATACAATCAAGTTCAGTTAATTCAAGTAATAAAGAGAAGAGAAAAAGAGAAGAGAACGATAAAGAACCGAAAATGAAAAGTACCAGCTGGCATGCAAGGAGAGCAAAGTAAGCCTGGCGATGTCTGCATATCGATGGCCGCAACGCCAGAAGTGCCTTCTTAATGAGGACTTTTAATAAGTTTATTTTATTCATCTACACTCACAATACGCCGGAAAATAACTATATAAATGACCAATTACTGCTCGGCTTTAAAACCGTTAAGAAGTTTAATAGACTTTAGTTTGCAGTATGTAAATTAGAGAGAAATTGACGATTGCCACAAAAGAAGCTCAATGAACGTCATAGCGATATGGAGGGTAAACGGAATATGTTGCTAAGCTGCTCGGGAACCCTCGAATGCGTTCAGACCACCCCCTTGAAAACAGAATACAGCCACAGAAATTGCGGACCTATAAAAAATGAATTTTTATACCTTCTAGTCGTCTATCTTTCGTGTCCGCTTTGCTTCCTTTTATTTTCATACTCCTACTTGCTACAACTTTATTCTGATCTTCCTCTTTATTCCTGACCCACTGTTCCCATGCGCGTTGATCCGGTGTGGGAACACCTTCGTGCATGGGTTCAACATATTTCTATCGTCATACTGCATATCCCTGGCTTCATCCTCTGTTGGATCACCATTATTGTGGAAATTGAGGCTTAAACTACTCAATATAATAATAAACTAGAGCACTCTGAGAGCGCATACATCCGGCAAGCGAGGCAACGGTAGCAAGAAAATTCAAATCGGTTCTTAAACCAAAATATTCTTTGTATAAACAATCATTTGGGCCTTTTGATAGTAATAGCAGCTTGGGCAATTTTTTTTTTTTAAATATACTTTTGCAATTATACTGCTAACAAACGTTATGACAAACATGAGTCAAACATACAAACGAACAACCGATCTTCACCAAAATTCAACCATTTATGTCTTTTAACATTACTAACAAAATTTCATAAAGCTCCATTCGTTATTTTTTTAGGTTATTGTGCTAACAAACATGAAATTAAAAACAATGACAAACGAACGAACAAACGGATCATTACCAAAATTTGGTCATTTACTCTTTGTTATATACCTGACAAATCATGCTAATTTCATCAAAACCCATCCATATCTTTTTGAGTTATGTCAGTGAGAAAAATGAGGCAGACAAACAAACAAACAAACAAACAAACGGATGGACATCTCTTCACCAAAAGTTAATCATCTGTTTTTCCTGACATACTTAACAATCCCAGTAAATTTCATTCAAATCGTTTTATAACTTTTTGAGTTATTTTGGTGACAGACAAACAGTCAAACAAAGAGACAGACAGACAAACACGACGAAAACATAACCTCCTTGTCGGGGGTAATTAACTCTCGTTTACCCTTGTTAACCATGGTTAACCCTCGTTAACATAAGTTGTAACTCTTTACCGCAAGATAATCCAATTTAACCCAACTTTACCCAAGTAAACCCGAGTTAACCATTGTTAAACTCGCTAACCTTCGTTAACCTCAGTCAACCCTCGTTAAGCCTTGTTAACATTTGACAACTCTCATTAACCCCCGGTAACCCTCATTAACACTCTTTAACCTTCGATAATAGTTTTTCAACATCGTTAACCCTAGTTAAAATTAGTTAGCCCTCGGTAACCCTAGGTTACCCTCGTTAACTCTAGCTTGCCCTCGGTAACCCTTGATAGCCCTCGTTAACCCTCTATATTCTGCATTAACCTTAGTTAACCCTCGGTAAGCCTCCCTAGCATGATATAGTAAACCATAGTTTCAATGTTTTAATTTGAGCTTAGATTATTTTAATTTGAACTTGAATTATTTTAATTTGAAGGGAAAAGTATATGTTAAGGTGAGCCATACAAGTACAAAAAGTGAAAACTGAAACATTTTGTTTATTGTATCCTTATTTCACTTCTCAATTATGTCTGAAGGAAATTACCTTCGTTTCATCCGTTGCTTTGCCAAGTGTGAAAATGGATTTATTAAATATGAAGTAAAATTTCAAAATTTAACTAGAGCACTCTGAGAGCGCATACCTCCGCAAAGCGAGGCAACGGCAGCAAAAAATTCAAATTGGCTCTGAAACCATAATTTTCTTTGCATAAACTCCAAAATCTAATCACTTGTGTCTTTTGATAGTAATAACAGCTAGTGCATTTTTCTTGAAGATCCGTTCATAATTTTTTGAGTTATACTGCCAACAAACGTTATGACAAAATGAGTCAAACATACAAACAAACAACCCGATCTGCACCAAAATTTAATCATTTATGTCTTTCAACATTACTAACAATCCCTATAAATTTCATGTAGGCCCATTCATTATTTTTCGAGTTACTCTGCTAACAAACATATAACTAAAAAGCAGTGACAAACGAACGAATTCTCGGATCATTACCAAAATTTGGTAATTTACTCTGTGTTATATACCTAACAACTCATGTAATTTGATAAAAATCCTTCCATAACTTTTTGAGTTAAGGCATTGAGAAAAAGGAGGCAGACAAACAAACAAACGGATGGACATATCTTAAGAAAAGGTAATCATCTGTTCCTCCTAACATACTTAACAATCCCTGTAAATTTCTCTTCAAATCGGTTCAGAACTTTTTGAGTTATCTTGGTGACAGACAAACAAACAAACAGACAGAGAGACAAACACGTTGAAAACATAAGCTCCTTGGCGGAGGTAATTTAAGGGAATTACATGAATTGGAAATTGAATTTCATAAGTTGAAAATTGAATTTCATATGTTGAAACTTGAGTTTCATATGTTGAAAATTAGATTTCATAAGTAGAAAATAGACCTGGAAAGGATATAGATGAAAACTAGAGCACTCTGACAACGCATACACCCAGCAACCGAGGCAACGGCAACAAAAAATTCAAATTGGCTCTGAAACCATAGTTTTCTTTATATAGACTTCAAAATTTAATCATTTGTACCTTTTGATGGTAATAACAGCTTGTGCAATTTTTTTGAAGATCCGTTCTCAACTTTTTGAGTTATACTGCTACCAAACCTCATGACAAACATGCAAAACGAACCTGCCGATCTGCACAAAAATTTAATCATTTGTGTCTTTCGACATCACTAACAATTACTATAAATTTCATAGAGATCCATTTGTTATTTTTTGTGTTATTGTGCTAACAAGCATAAAATTAAAAACAGTGACAAACGAACAAACGAATCATTACCAAAATTTGGTCATTTACTTTTTTTATATACTTAACAACTCATGGTAATTTCATCAAAATCCATTCATAACTTTTTGAGTTATGGCATTGAGAAAAATGAGGCAGACAAACAAACAAACAAACGGATGGACATATCTTCACCAAAAGTTAATCATCTGTTCCTCCTAACATACCTAACAATCCCTGTAAGTTTCATCCAAATCGATTCATAACTTTTTGAGTTATCTTGGTGACTGACAGACAAACACACAGACAGATAAACACGATGAAAACATATTCTTCTTGGCGGAGGCAATTAGCACCGTGTAAATATTCCGTTCTCTCTAGTGAAAGATACTTCAATACAAATAAAACCTCAAGTTAGGAAGGGTCATTTACTAGTTTATATAAAAGTTCTGAAATACGGAGAAGGTGATTGGAAGATGCCCCTAAGTGGAACAAAACTGGTGCTCTGTCCCAATATTTTTTTTCGCCGAATAGTCTATGAGTCCCACTGCATCTCTATTTCGCCGAATAGTCTATGAGTCCCACTGCATCTCTATTTCGCCGAATAGTCTATGAGTCCCACTGCATCTCTATTTCGCCGAATAGTCTATGAGTCCCACTGCATCTCTATTAAGATGAAATCGGAGCATTCTCTTATACCAGGACATAATTATAGCCAGAAGTAATCAGAATTACCTTTGTGTTCTATCCTTGGCCTAGTCTTGTAAATTTTTAGTTACAATAAAAGAATTCCTCGTGTCAGTATGTACAGTCTGCTTTTGTTTTGAGGTTTCTATATTATTGTGAACCTCATTATCTAAGTTGTATCAATGAACTGTACGACCTATTACAGCGAGTGGTTCGCCAGGTATTGGACACTCTCTGATTCACCTTATTTCTACTATCCGTTGAAGATGTATGCTCTATGCTAATGTCTAACATACAGTGCGTAGTGTAAGTTGCTCAGGGTTTCACTATATTTCTATCACGATTCTGTGACATGTAATACAAACGAAATAATGCATAGCTCGAGTGCAAGTGTTTCAAACTTGTTTATCAATTTACCGATCAGCACACACAACGGCTTGGGCTGTGCAGATCAGATAACATACAGCTGCTGGATAGCTAAAATAATTTTGTTTTGCTAACAAAACTCTGAAAACAAAGGTAAGTTTACTGCTCTAACAATCATATTCCAAACAGGTTTTATGTGTTTTCGAAACCATCCCAGTAAACTAGAGAAGAATTTCACAGGGGAAAATATTTCCCAAGACCATATCACCTCCGAAAAAATGTACAGGTTGAGTTGAAATTAGTACATATATATTCATGCATTTTGGAGGGAGAAAGGTCCGAGGACCTAAAGGTGTATAAGTAATACAGCTCATTGTTGAAAAAAGTTCCAATTCAAACGATCATGTCTCATGTTTACTGTTCAGTGTATCCTCAGATAATGTTGTACTATTCTATCTTACACCCACAGCTATATGAGTACTTTGTATGTCGGCACGTATTCGTATTCTGCTTTGAGTTTTCACTGCCTGAGTTTCTTACAGTGTATGAAAGAGAAAGTCGCACTTGTTGAACATTATTCAACACAGTAGAGATCGCGCGCTGATAATATGACAGCGAAGAGTTTGTGTTGATCCTGCTTCATTGATCACGGTTTCCTTCATACAATTGCCTACGTCAAAGATCATACAGATGAGGGTTCATGGCTTCTCGCTTAATGAGCATCGGAACTTTTATTTTCTTTCTCTGACATGGAAAAAAATTAATTACTTCTGCAGGCAGTTCAGAAACGTTCAACATAATTTATTCGATTTGGTATCATAGATACGCTAGGATGTTCTCTTTGTTCGTTAGTTATTTGGTTGTTGAAAGCTATTTCGTTCACAATAATGATGAGTCAAAGATGAGAGCAAACATATCAATTACTGCGTGAATTTTTTCACGCATGGGTCTACTCGTAAGTACATGAATATAAGGTTCGTAATCGTCACATATCATTGCTCAAAATAGGTTAATGGAAGGGAATTGGTGCCATTATTTTTGCAAATTTGAATCCTTAACTTTCAAGCCTTTTAAAAGTGATATTCGCGCCTCTGCTAGCAGGGACGAACTTTGCTTTCGCAAACTCACGACGGCACAACTACGGTTTGCTATATATCGCTCCAACTGACGTCACAGCTGAAAAGAGTGGGCGGGGCTTAACACGCTACTTCCGCGGGTGTTAACCTGTTACTAGCTAAGCCTGGTTTACACGTTCAGATCAATCGTTAGACCTCAGATCGGATGAAAACTCCGTCGCATTCCCACGCATCCGATTTATCTCAAAATTTTCTCAGTTGCTCGCGAGAGCTCACGCTGAGAGGATGGATAGTGTGTCGTGCGACGAACTTGTTTGTCTTGGAGTAGCCGCTGTGATGGCCACAAACGAAAATATTAAAAAAAAGAAAGCGGAGTAAGTGGTCGAAAGATTGGCTATTAAAACGAGAGAAATTTTCGAACACACTATTTTGTTGAGTGAGCTGCAATTGGAGCCTGGTGGCTGGTTCAACTATTTAAGGATGAGTCACGACACGTATAAGGAATTGCTAGCCCTTGTGACACCCTACATTGGAAAAAAAGACACAGTCATGCGTCAGGCAATAAGTCCCCATGAAAGGCTATCGGCAACCTTACGCTACCTTGCAACAGGAAGGGCATACCAAGACCTCCTTATTTTGTAGTAAGGCACATATTTTCTGCTAGCTCTACATCAATAGTTATTAACATGGTAAAATACTAAGTATATAGTATAGATTTCCATCATATAAAATAAGGAAAAAAAAAAACGTTTTTCTCGAGCATGGCAATGCATTCAAACGTAAAAAAAAAAACTAAGTCAGGAAAACTTTGTCCTTTCATTGCCTTCAATTACTATTTACTTATCTTCCTCTTTTAGCTTAATATTTAATTAATATGGCAAAACAATAGGTATATTATTATAGATTACTAATATCTATAAAATATCACCAAATGATTATATCATATACAGTATATTTTTTTACGTATTGTGATACTTCACACTTTGGTCATAAGGGGTTGAACTTGCAGGCGCAGGTGCACATGTTGCAGTAGCTGTGGAATGATACAAATCAGTGCCTAATTGGAATATTGGTGAAGTTGCTGGTGTGGGCACGAAAACTTGTAAAGTTGCAGCTCCTACTGAAGGTGTCACAATTGTGGTTGTTGTTTTCAATGTCCCAGTGATGCCTTGATCTGCAATGTCTGAAATTAATTTTTCAGCCAATATCGCCATTGGCTCAGGCATTTTTCTCAATTTGAAAGCCAGATGCTTCCCGAAAATGTCATGGTCGTCTTCAGTTCGCGAACTTGAAAGCCGTTCACCGATCACTTCTAATAAGTTTTCAGAAGCGTTTCTCATTTTCTTTATAGCGTGCGGGGAGGTAATAGGCTTTGTAGTGCCACTTGACTCACCTAAGTTCGAAGTTAACTCAGAGTTACTACCTTCAGTCGTCTCATTGACGATGGCGGCCTCATCACTGACTTCTACAGGAATCTGTAAACAAAAAAGAAACATATACTTTAAACATTGTTTGTATACAAAAATAAAATTAGATCAGAAGCAAATAATTTAGTTGAAATTTTAATACTTTGAAGCCATGGCAAGAGACAGAAATTTCAATTATAAGCAGCAGGATGGACGCTGGGGACGCTGCATAACGAAGAGCTTCTAACATCTCAAGATACCGACCATCGCATCTAAA
>LQNS02278091.1:6908211-6924410 GCA_001587735.2 Parhyale hawaiensis | reverse complement strand
GCACTGACTGCCGGTAAGCACAGAAACCACTCTGGATATAGCCGGCCATGCCCCGAAATCCAGGCCACGATCCCACCAGCCTGCGAAAAGGGGACTGGAAACCTGCCAAGGCAAGCTCCGCGTCGTGCCTCCTACCGGATGCTAGCGACGCGTCTTGGAACAGCACACGACATCCACAAAGTCACACAAAGTCAAGCTTCGCAAGGTTCGCATGCCTACAGTCCTCTAATATTACAATAGAGGAGACGACGCCCCCGAGCACGACAGGTCTCGGGTTACTCTCCACATCACCACAAAGTAGAAGGGAAATGATAGAAAAAGTAGCATACAAAAAAGTACAAAAAAAATGAAAAAGCTACAGAAATGTACAGGAATACACAGAAGTGTATAAAATAAGTGAAAGATATCCCATAATCAAATGACGGCACAGGCAGAAGAACGGTCCACTCGGCAGAGCTGCTATACCGAGTAAGGATAACACAACCCCCAGGTTCGCCAGGTTATGGGGACGATAGTCACGGTGGAAATGTGGGTGCCTCCACCAACCTCCCATGGCCCCGCCGCTCACAGCACGGGTTCAGCACAAGAAGAGGAAAACAAAAGAAGAAAGTAGAAGAAAGGAGAGAGAAGAAGAAGAAAAGAAAGGAGAAAAAAAGTCTGGTCTTGCGATGCTAACTGGTAGGCTAACAAAATGTGACATAAAAATTAAGTATAAGCATATATAACTGATGCTATACTGTGTACAGTATAGCAATTGAATGCTGTATTGACTATAATTATAAGTTTAAGCTTCTTTTGCAAAAGGCTAACAGCGCTCGTAAATGACGTTAGTAATATTTTGAAAGCAGTACTGCAACTTGCGTTCTACATTCGCTTAGGCTTTAGGGAATAAAACAGTCTACATTGGTTTCACCCGCAAGAATAGAGCTTCAAGCATTTAACTTTCATCTGCTGCTCTTGACATACTTTAAAACTCTATTATGCGTCATAAAATGGACTTTTCAGCTATACTCGAGGTAAGCGAGTTCCTAATTACACTTGTAAGACGATATGGCGAAGCCGAAGCTCTCGTCCGAAGCTTCGGACCAGTAAACAGTATGCGAAACATATTTGTCTGTGGGACCGCAAAGGCCTACATGAAATTTCGTACATTCTGCAGATATACATGCGCATTGCCCGGCGGCCCTTGTCAATTATTGTCGAAGCTTTTACGACAGAGACGGAAGGGTTGAAAGATTACTACAGCCCTTTGACCATTCCCGTATGTGCTTAGGAAAGAGAACCCACACTGGGACGTAAATGCCAGTTACGGTACATTGACGCAGAATGCCGAGAATCACAAGAATTCACCTACTTAGGCAAACAGGCACAGCACTCTAACATCCCGCTGATGCTAATGAAGTCAATCTGAGGACATTACTTAATCCAGTATCACAAAACAGAATAAGGCAACCCTATACGTTCGAATTATCCAAAACTCAAAACTGGGGGCTGGTTTCGAAAATTGAATAGAGTATCAGATAATAAACTTGAACCGATTACTTTAGGCACTAAAACCGCATTATCAAAAAGTGGAGAAAGAAAGTCCTGTAGATCTGAATTATCCAGAACTTCAAACTATGAGTTGGTTACGCCCGTTCAGGAGGTAATCTCGAACTGAATACTCTCGATAGGGCCAAAACTCAATTCTACTGTGTAAAATGGAATTTTTAGCCGTCTCATGCATAACTGGTATCAGTATCTTACTCGCAAATCGACTCAGAGGAGCAAAACCACCGCTACAGTTTTAAGTTCTGCACAAGTCAAGGCTTATTGGCTTAACTAAACACCACTAAGCTGTGACAGTTGTATGATACTTGATCCAGGCAGCGAATGCGTATATCATTTCGGAAAAACAAAGTGGGCACGAAAGACACGTCGAAAAGGATCCACAAGCACTGGTTCGTTCTTCAGATGTTATTATGCTAACTGGCTCATAGTAATACACGGCTGCGGTTCATCACAGTTCATCAAGAGCTATGGCTCAGGACTGAAGGCTGTTTATGCTTTAAGGTTATGGGGAAAAATACATATAACCAGACGGTATTGCGATCCAACAAACGGTATTTCTGTCAGCTTGAATCATTTCAATGAATGGGAATTGCTATTTTCAAGGTCCATAAGCTAACCAGAAAGTTGAAGCAGGCTAAATTATTTCTCTCGTGAAGGGATAACAGGCGTCATATTGAAAGTTATCCCTTCTGAATTGTCTTCATATTGTCTAGACTTTAATGTATTACTTGGGACTTTTGCAGAATGCCACATATTGTGCTGGTTTATCAATATTCAATTCACAAACACTAAAAATATAGTTGAATTAGTAACTTTTGGTATTTCAAAAGAAAAAAATAAATGTATTTACTCAAGTATTTAAATACATTCGTGTATTTAAGCATTTAGTATAAAATACATTTCGAAAATGTATTCAGTATTTAATTACATTTTACCAATTTACTAGTATTTAAACACCTTAATGTATTTAATGCCCATCACTGTCCATCCATGATTGAGGGTGAGTAATGGGAAGATAATTGGTAGTGTCTTTCAACGCGGGCCTGCGGTTGGGGACGGGCATGACAACGACCGCTATATGTACAGTGTATTGTACACCCTATACAAATCAGATGCTCACTGAACTCTTTCGCCTTACAACTACTAAGCTGGGCTACCGATGACATTTTTGAGAAATCCCGAGATCACTCTGTGAAAAAAAAAAATATATTTTGGGTTCTAAGCCAATATCTAAAACTTAATGCAAAAGATATGCTTTATTACGTATATAGCTAGTATGTTTGTTGACCTGATTTGTTGTATTTCGATCATGATAAGTACGATAGAAAGAAACCAAGGTTGTTAGAACCGAACACAAACCTTTAAGAACTCAGGCAATAGTGCACTTTTCTGCTACTTTTAGGACACAGTTACACGTTGGGACACGTAGGTGAGCGTAAGCGTTAAACAAAATGACGGGTGACCTCGATATCCCACAAGTTCTTGGTAGGTAATGCATACTAACATGCATTGAAATTTTTAAATCTGAAATAGATTTCATGGATTGATGTCAGGTTTTTTTTTTTTTTTTTTTTTTGCTAAAATTTCTATACAGCTAAAAAGTTCGATTCATCAATCTAGCTGAAACTGGATTTTAGTAGCCACACAATTATCCGATCCACACATCTGCTGCATTGAAATCAATACGGCAGGAGCTCGTATGCTTACAATATGATTTCAAGTGCAAAATTTTTACCTCTGTTCAGAGGACTTTGTTGACGGTACAAACTTATCTGCACTATGGAACAGTTCAATTTTATGTGGCCTCCGCAACCCATGCTCATGTCGTCCTGATCGTCAGGTTGATGGTACTGACAGGTGTTTGCTTCACCTGTGCCCGAGCCACCGATCGTTTCTCTTGTGTTATATTTCCAATGGCCTGGATGTATTCTAATTTTGAGTCACTGCCTATGTCTTTTGGAGCATAACCCTATGCCACTCTATGTCAACTCTTCTTTACGTTTCGAATAATGCCATTCCGTTTGGAAACCCGATTTTGGTCCGTCGGTCTAGGGTTAACATGTAGCCATTGCTGACGAAGCTGAAAGCGGTATACTAAAAGCTACAGCGCCCACTGTTAATAATATTGGAAAGTTGGAGATGATCGGCATATTCTCGATACTGTCGGGGCCAAATACAAGATTGACCGTAATTAAGACAACAAACGTTTTATCAAATTCTCAATAAAAAAAAATAGCAAAAACTTTACAAGAGGCATGGATCACTTCTTGCAGAGTCGAAGATTATTCTTCACGCAGCTTGGAGTTCAAGGCATCAAGAGAACCATGCACAGTTCTGCAGACCTTGCTCTCCAACATGTACCACACAGAAAAGTTTAGCCGGTTCAAATCCGAGCTCCTTAATATACCCACGGTAATAGCAGCTTTGCGCGCTGCACTAGTGGCACTTTAGAAGTCGGGTTCGAGTGCCGGGGCAGGTGAGAGATTTTTCCTGCGTTTGGTGCGCTGAGTCGGCAAAGTTACTTGTATGCTCAGCTACCTTGCGAGCACTTACTTTGCCCAGAAACGGGAGAGTAGGGCGTCGATGGCGCCATAGTTATTGAAGACCCGTGGTCCACTGCAGCGGTACTTACCTCTCTGGGACCAGTTGACCTATATCTGAAACACGAACCAGTGCGTGTGGGTTTCCCTGCGAAAAGTGGAGTGAGGCTCGTTTTTCTTTGGTTATAGGAACGCTGGAATGTGCACCTGAATTCAGTCAGCATTGAGTCTTTTTGGAGCCATGGTGGAAGTCTTTCTGAAGGGTCCAAGGTGCACCGCCGACGTGATCCCGTGCCCAGAAAAAGCGGCTCTACTGCCAATGTGTCGGAAACGTAACGCAGGCTGCTTGTTTCACTTCTGGAGGAACAAAAACGAGAGAGAACTTCCTAGTGGTATTGATACCAGCCCAGGCGAGTATAGACAGTGATTTTTAGCATATACTGTATACGTTACCTAAAAGATGCAGCCCGGAAGTACTAGTAGTACGTTCCATAAGACAAGTATACACAGAGCTCTTCAGTATTGCTAATACAAAAACTTTATACACATAATGTTGAGCGTGTGCTGCAGCCCCTTGGTCCGAAAAATCGTCATTTCACGCGCGTTCTTTTTCTCATGTCTGTCTGGTTCTCCCGTTATCATTACTCCTTGGCCTGAACGATTGCAAATGCTTTAGCAGTTTCTTTACACCTTTTCACGTATTTCCAACTTTTTTATGGCCAGTGTACAAGTTTTCTGCAATGTGTAAATTACTTTCTCCTTTTTATCAGGGGACACGATGATGTGTCTATCAATCACCATTGTTTAATGTATTGTTTTGCTCCTACTTCTGAAATGCAAGGTAGACATGATTATCGGTTGAAATAGAGAACATCGAGGTGTCATATTTTCAGTTTTATTTAAATAATTTGTCTTCTGGATTTTGTGTTTTTATTTTAGCCGAGTTCTCAACGTTCTTAGCGACTGTCGTTTCTAATGTAGGAACTTCGAAACTTTTTGGAATGTTATTTATTATATGCAACTGAGTTATATGTAGCAATAAATTTCAAAAATTTGTAGACCCGTGGTTCAATCTTTGTTGTGAATGAATGTTCGCTCAGTCTCTCTAATAATAATATAGTTAATGGTATAGCTCAGCTTGGAATTAACTCAGTTACATATAATAAGAGACGGACCAAAAAGTTTCGTAGTTCCTACCTTGAAAACGACTTTCTCTGAGAACGTCGAAAACTCGGTGAAACTAAGAATACAAACTCCGGATGACTTATTAACACGATATAATAAACACCGTCGTCTATTCATTTGTTCATATATTTATATGTTCACATACTAGAGTGCCCGCACTCTCCAAAACGACAACGAAAAATTTGTAATGATCCGTCTATCATAATTTTCCTATTATTACTAGGGTTGAATAGTGTGAAACTTTCTTTCGGTGATATGCTGATCGCTATTGTCTAATAATAAATACTGAGCTCTGAATCCAGGATACTGACGCTGCCATATAGCTCCGAAGTGTTTCTCGAGGGAACTGTTCCGCTGAAAGAACCTGAATTAGAGAAACTTATTTGCTGACAAGAAATCCTCGTGCTCTTTCCCCGCCTGCCGACAGCTGAAGAATATCTTGCAATTAGCTTCGATGATCATGCAGTCAAAAAGAGCATCAGCGTAAACTAGGGCAGCTGAAATTTGAATGAAAGAAACTTCAGAACAAGTACGAATCACGATGCCACAGAGTATGTAGAGAAGCTGTATGTATCTGCATTGAGTGAACTTCAACATTGAAAAAAAAGAACTGTAGTGACATATACGTTTGCCATCATCTGCAATCTGGTCTATTTTCTACCTATCAGTTTTCAATGACTCGAATAAAAATATGTTTCGATGTATGGAAAAAGTGCTAAAAGTCAGATTCCTGACCACGCTAACAGAAGCTCAAAATAGCTTCATCATTTCGATGTCGAGAAATGTTTCAAGTAAGAAGTGCATTGAGATATAGGAATATGAATTCCACTTTCCCCGGTATCTATAATCTGGTCAGCGATCTCCATTAAAACGCAACCTAATAACAAATGCTGCACCCAGACTTATTTTTTTGAGAGAGAACAAAAAACATTCAAATAAATAAACAAATAAACACACGACTGTGTTTACTATATTGTTTGCTTTGTATGCTTCGAGTCACGCTTTTAAAGAAAGAAATAACTTCTGTTGATTTCTATAGCAGCTCATTTGCGAGTGGTTGCAGACTAGGTTCGTTGTACGGATTGCCAAAAATCCACAAAGAAAATTGTCCCCTACTACCAATCATGTCTGCATGCGGAACACCCAATTTCAATCTCGGCCAGCTTTTTTTTCCGCTGCCCACCATTTTCGCTGAGAATGAACATAATATAAAGCGGTCACATAGTTTTGCAGGGAATATATGTAATTGAGAAAACTGAAGTAATGCATTCATGGGTAGTTTGCATGTGGAATCTTTTCTACGAATATACCGGTATTAGAAGCAACCTATACAATTTTGGATATAATTATTAATGATTGTAATCTGATTTACTATAGACTAATTTTAATCGAGCTGAATTAAAAAAAAAAATTTTAGAATTAGCACTACTCGATACTTATTTCAACTTTGACGAGAAGATCCATAAATTAATAGATTACTTAACGAAGGGCTCAGCACTATCACCTCTTGTCGCAAATATCATTTTAAACAAGAGAGTACTCTGAGAGGGCATATCTCCTCCAAGCAAGGTAACAGTAACAAAAAATTCAAATTAGGTCTAAAACTATGATTTTCTTTGTATCAGCACAAAAATCTAATCATTTGTGCCTCTTTGTAGTATTAAAATACTTGTAATTTTCATGAAGATCGGTCCACAACTTTTTGAGTATGCTGCTAACAAAAATTATGACAAACATAAGTCAAACATACAAACAGACCATCCGATCGTCACCAAAATTTAATCATTCATGTCTTGAAACATTACTAACAACTCCTATAATTTCATAAGGATCAATTCATAACTTTTTGAATTATCGTGCTAACAGCATAAAATTAAAAACGGTGACAAGCGAACGAACTAACAGATCATCTCCATAATTTGGTCATTTACTCATTGTAATATGCTGAACAATTCATTTAAATTTTTATGAAAATCGGTTTATAACTTTTTGAGTTATAGCCTTAAGAAAAATAGGCAGACAGACAAAGAAACAGACAGATGAACGGATTTTCACCAAAAGTTAATCATTTGTTACTGTTAACATGTTTAACGGTCGGTAAGAAATAATATGACCTTTAAGGAAGCAAAACTTGAACTGCTAAGATACGGAAAAAATCAATCACTCTTTGAATCCACGCAATATACCACCGGCGATGGGCATGAAATTGAGAGAAAGACAGTTTTAAGAGACCTCGGAGTGAGAAAGCAAGACGATGCTACGTTCGAAGAACATATTGCTAGAGTTATCGCTGTGGGAAAAAGATGGAGTGGATGGGTTTTACGAACTTTCTCGTCACGCAAAATAGATGTAATGCTCATACTATGGAAGCAATTAATCCTACCGAGAATAGAATCCTGTTCCCCACTTTGGATGCCGAGTACAAGAAAAAAGCTTGAACAACTTGAAGGTATCCAACGATCGTTCACGGCAAAAATTCGAGGTATTTACGTAAGAGTACGATTATCACAAACGACTCAGCTGTCTCCACTTGTATTCAGTACAGCGGAGATTCGAACGATTTACATTTATATATGTTTGGAAAATTCTGGAACGTATCACTGTGGATGTCAATGAGCGGATTGTCGCCAGACACTCGGAAAGAACTGGAAGGACCTGTGATATGCGCATCCTAAGCAGAGATGGCGGAAAAGCTGTGGCCACGAAATATTCTAATGATTTCGCTGTACGGGGAGCAAGATTGTTTAACAAAATGCCTCGGCATATTAGAAACGCCACTGATATCAAAACTGTTGAGTTCAAAAATTTTCTGGATTCACATTTAAGAAGAATACCAGATAGACCAGCGGTCAGCGGTTTCGTGCACTGTGGAGATAATTCGCTGCTGGCTCTTTCTTTGGTCGCAAACTGCGGCACCACAGAAGACATCCAGCAGAGTGACTCCACACACGTGGGGTGACATGAGCAACGTCACCTGGATTTCTTCCGAAGACTCTCAAGGTAACTCAAGGTAAGGTAAGGTAACCATCCCTGCAAATTTCGTAAAGATCCGTCCACTACTTTTTGAGTAATCTTGGTGACAGGCAAACAAGATAACACCCAATCATACAGACAGACAACACGACAAAAACATAACCTCCTCGGTGAAGGTAATAATTTTGAGTACACTCACCTGAAAAACTGCCCGGTAGAATTGAAGCCTCAATTTTATTGTTGGTATCTTAATAAAACTATTATTTTGTCTAAAAACGAAAAACGAGCACTTATGTCCCATAATTTTTTTATTGATAGGCAACTTAACATAAAGTTTACCATTGAAACGGAACAAAATTATAGCCTCTTGTTCTTAGATGCACTTGTTACCAGTAACGGAAATAATTTTCTTCACCTCAGTGTACCGTAAGCGAACATTTTCAGGCCTTTGCGCAAACTTTTTCAGTAACATCTCCAGCAAGCACAAAACTGCGACCGTTTCCGCTGTGCAAAAGAGAACCTGTCGCGTTTCTTGTTCGTTTGACTTGTTTCATAAGGAGGTAGAGTACCTTAAGAAGTATTTTTAAACAAGTAATATCCACTAAAATTGGTCAATGCTGAAATAAGGATGTTTTAGATCAAAAATATAGCCGTGAAATGCCGACACAAACTGTGGAAAACGACAAATCTTACCTGAACTTGCCATATTTAGGATCACAAAGCAGGAACCTCGAACGCGAGATAAGGAATCTTTTAAGTCAATTCTCCCCTAAATTGCCAAAATATTTTACTACCGCATTATGGCAACAGTCGGTTCTTTCTTTAAGCGTTGTGAATCGGCGGATGCGTTCATTCGGCCTGGTGTTGTGCATAAGTATACATGTGACAGCTGCCACATGTCATACATGGGTAGCAAATCCGTGCAGCTACACGTTAGGATAGCGCAACACCGGGGAATCTAGGCAACAACTTGCAGCGCCATCTAATTCAGCCATTAGAAATCATAGTTAGGCTGAAAATCATCCAATTAAGTGCAATAAGGTTTCAATGATCGGTAATACAAATGATGTACAAGGCCTTTGGTCACGATAGTCTATTTTAATTCACACAGCCAAGTCGCAGTCCCCTTGAAAGTTCTTACTTAGGCTAGTGTTACTGTTTCTGTTCTTTCCGTATTACATCGTTTAGAAAATTCTTAGTTAGGCTAATATTGCTATCTTTTAGTCTTCTTTTTACGTCTTATAGAGTGTAACAGTGAATACTCTCCTTCTTAATTTTATTTCAACAATTTTATGTACGATTTCTTTCTCTATTTTACAGCACTGATGAATGATGATGAACAGACCATATGATCCGAAACGTTTTCAATACAGATAGCAAATATGCTTTTGAGATGCAGCCTGGTTCTTTTTTTATTCATAAAGAAATAGATAGGCGAAAAATAAGCCAGGCTGTAGGTTTTGTAATTAGGTGGAGTCTTCATGGCGATCGATGACCAGGCTGCCAAAGATGGCGAAAGTGGGATTCTTGTTCCTTTATCTCAATGCACTTTTTGCTTGAAATACTTCTTGGAATCGAAAAAAAAATTGTGATATTTCAGCTTCTTTTAGCGCGGCCTTGCAGTCATATTTTTATAACTTTTTCCATGTATCAAACCTTATGTTTTTTCTCAGTTTTCCAGGTACAAATTCAGAAGCTAATCAACGCAGGGCGGACGAAGACATGATTTTTTTACTGTCAGTAGAAAATATTTCTTTCAGCTTCCTGTCTTCCTCTTGACGGAACAGATTTCACTTCAACACAAAATCTTCGATGTAATGCAGGCTTGTTCGGTAACATGGATACACCGCGGGTATTTTATCTAAATTGACTGAGGTTTTGCTGCTCGCTAATATAAGTTTTTTTGCATTTGAACTACGATGAAAGACGATTGTGATTCTTATATCAATTGAAAGAGAGAGCACTTATCTCTCATTAGTTGACCCGTGCGTGAAAAAATTCTCACAATAATCGATATGATTGGCTAATACCTATAGGCCGGTACCGCATCTTCTTTTCTCTGCCTTGCTTCTTCATTTTCTTCATTGATACTTTGTCGTGCTGTCATCCTTAGGCCTTCTATATTGACAGGCAGAAGTAACATCTTGAGTAAAACACTCCAATAAACCTGAATGCAACGCTAGTCAGCTTAGCTTTATACGTACAATGTAACGGTACTGTAGCAATGATACCGTCATTCCAACTCAAGTACCTGCTTCATTTGAAGTGCTGAAATGTTGGCCTATGAAAAGAAAACTGCTCCGTCAAATAAGAAAGACAGTATAAGCTAAAAGAGAGAATGAAGAATATAAAATGAGTTGACCCAGATGAAATACCTGTGGAGGCGTGGAATAGCCTGGGTGAGGAAGGGGTGGAGAAGTTGGTGGTATTTTTCAGCAAGGTGATGGAGGAAGAGAAAAACCGAATGAATGGAGGAAACTGTGTTGGTCCCGATATATAAAGAGAAGGGAGATGTGCTGAATTTTTCTAACTACAGAGGAATAAAGTTAATGTCTCACGGGATGAAAGTATATGAGAGAGTAATTTATGGCCGGCTCAGGAATATCACAGAAATTAGGGAGAAGCAATTTGGGTTTTATGAGAGGAAGGAGAGGGACTGATGCAGTGTTTGCTCTTAAACAGTTAATAGAAACGCATAGAGAGAAATAGCGAGGCCTATACATCGCTTTCATAGACTTGGAAAAGGCGTACGGCAGAGTCCCGAGAAGCGAGGTGTGGAGAAGTACAGCATGTGATCAAAAGGAATCAGTGAGAACTGAGAAGGACATAAGAATAGTGAAGGACATGCATAGAGAGGTGACCACGAAGGTCCGCAGCGCCGTTGCAGTTACGGAAGACTTCGGAGTGAGATTTGAACTGCATCAGGGATCAACATTGAGCCCAATACCTTCTCAAGTTGCTGATGGATGTGCTAGTGGAGGAGGAGGAGACGATCGAGGCACCTTGGAGCATGCTGTTGCAGATGACATTGTGCTCGTGGCAGAGAGTAAAAGAGAGCTGCAGACTAGGCTCAAATTATTGGTGGAGGCAACATTTGGAGGATTATGGCCTGAGGATAAGATAGAATACATAGAATTGAACGAAGCAGGAGATTCTAGCGACCTGAACCTCAAAAAGAAGATTAGGAGGCAGCATTCATCCAAACACCTGGACTCATGCGTGGCACAAGATAGGGAATTGAACCAAGAAGTTGACCATCGGATTCAAGCGGCTTGGAATAATTGGAAGAGGGCATTGGGAGTGTTATACGACAGATGAGTGAGCGCTAGAGTGAAAGGAAAGGTTTACAGGATGCTAGTAAGACCGGCAATACTACATGGAAAAGAAACTTGGGTGCTGAAAAAGACGCAAGAAAACAAGTTGGATGTAGCTGCAATGAGGATGCTACAGTTGACGTGTGGAATTACTAGGAAAGATAAAAGAAGAAATGAAGGGGTCCGAGGGACAGTGAATTAAAGTAACAGAAGCATCAGCGAAGGACAGAAATAAAGACTGCAGTGGTACGGCCACGTTCAACGAATAAGGGATGGTTCTAACTGAAGAAGGGTTATGAACACGGAAATTGACTGCCGACGGAGTCGCGGACAACTTAAACTGCGATGGAGCGACAGAGTGCGAAAAGATGTCAGGGAGAAGCAGCTGGAGGACGAATGGGTTGTAGATCAGGCGCTGTGGAGGAGAACTACGGGAAATAGCCACCCCATGCGAAAATCGGAACGCAACAAGAAAAAGAAGTATAAGCTAGAAGAGATATTGTCTACTGCCCGTGAAAAATCATCACCTTTAGAGTGCTTCGGTGACCATCAGCCGGATTTATAAGTCGTGCCTGGGAGAAGAAAGTTATAAAATCAGATTCCAGAAGCTGCATTTGTATCGTTTCGATTTCAAGAAGTGTTTCAAGCAAGAAGTGCATTCAGTTAAAAGGATAACGATCCCACTTCTGCAAGCTGGTCACCGATCTCTATTAAACCGTGACTTAATTACAAAATCGGCAACCTGTCCTAGTTTTCGCCTATCTATTTCCTTAAGAGTGGACACGAAATAAATAAATACGCGAAGCATTTTATTATTTAAGGATTACGATTTGAGTCGGCTGATGCAGCGTATGTTTCAGAAGCATATAGTGACAAAGACTTATTAAGTGAAGACAGGTAGCCTCAAATTCTTCGCTGTTATTTTTGACATCGCGGGCAATCTAGTTATTTGAATAAAACTGAGGTCATGGTTATGTTAAAACTAAAGAAAAAACTGGGGAGGGAGTGCGGGACTTGCATATTACCCTGACGTCGAAAGCACCATTCATAGTTCTTGACAATCCCTGGTCGACTGCAGTCGTACACTCCGCGGGGGCCTGTTCGATCGCCTATATCCGCTGCACAAACACTTGTGTTGGTGGGAGGGGATGTAGGTGTGAGAGTGGTTTTTTCTAGTTAGAGGTGCTGTAAAGATCATTTTACCTGTAATTAATAAAGGAGAAGAAAAGACGTTTGATTTAAAAATTACTTTATTGTAGAATAAGAAAACAATAAGATTGTTCCAGGCTGATGTTTTGAATGCAAATTAGCTAAATTTTGTTCAGTTTGCAATTGATCATAAGATACTCAATAGAGTTTCATTGTTTTATGTCCGATTGAGACAACAGTTTAATTATTCAAGGTTAGCCCACTGGGATTGACTTTTCCGTCGCTTCAGAGGTGTTTGATATTGTCACTTTCAACCTTATCTGCAACCTGTGTATACTCTTGTGACGTCAAGAGCACTTTATTACTCAGCAGGATTTAGTTTTTAGCCACCTCATCGATAATCGATTCAAGGTCAACACTTGATAATTAATTTAGGTAGGAGAAACCAAAAGTCGATTTAAGCCAGGTGAGCTTAGCTTCATTAGACTTTGTCGTATCACTCGAAACCTAGAATATCTAATGGCTTAACTTTGTCACTTTTTCATGAGCTATAATTTTAAAATACTGAATATTTCCAATTATTGTACTTAGCTGTCTGAACCTAATGTCAGCATCTGAAAAATAAAATAAAATAAATCAGCGTGTTGGTTTAATTTTTTTGCCAAAAAAAAATATATGCACCGTGAGGCAGTTGGCGGCGTCTCTGTAAAAATGAGCCGATTGGGCCATTTTCAGAGAGACGCCGCTGCCCAACTGCCTCACGGACAATATAGGCCAATCGGCCCGTATTACTGTGTACTCTACTTCGTAAATAATGAGCAAATGATAACCACGCTAAAGTAATGGACATTCATTTGGAAATTGTCGAACGGTAGCCACTGCTAAGGGAATTTGGATCCATGGCTAGACTGCCAAAGGAAGACACAGTGCTTACCAAAGACCGTGCAGAGAAGTCTTCTCCAGGCCCCAGGCTGCTCATTGGTTGACGTTGTGCAGTTTTTTCCAAAAGGCGCCGGGGTTGAGCTGGACAGCTTCTCTCGCCTCTGCACGACCTACCGCCCATGAAATGCTTGCAAAATGTTGACACACAATTTGATTCAACTAGATACTTGTCAATTCAGATATGCTTTTCGAACAAGCTGCTTGCAATCAATATTCTACAAAACAATTTTCCATCTGAGCAAAATTCGATTTGAACATTTCTTTTCCAGTTGATTAATGATTTGCAAAAACTGTGTTCAAATGATTATTTTCGAAAAATCGTTTTAGAATAATTCCCAAAATATAGTGTGGACGAACCCATTCCCGAATCATTCAGTATATTGCAGGACTTTCAGACCCGCCCAGTAAGTAAAGAACTATGTTTGAGAAGAGAAGACATTCTCAATACGCGAAGCCAGGAACACACACATCTATGTATAAATAGCATCGTTAACCACATAAAAGTTGCTAGCCATTCCTAACTTGCACATTAGCTACTAGAGCACTCTCAGAGTGCATGCCGCCGCCAAGCGAGGCAACGGTTACAAGAATTGAAGTTGGTTATGAGACCACGATTTGCTTTGTATCAACACCAATATCTAATCATTTGTGCCCTTTAACAGTGTTAACAGCTTATGTTTTTGTTGAAGATCCGTTCATAATATTTAGAGTTTTGCTGCTAACACACATTCTATCAAGTATTAGTCAAACACTCAAACAGAACCGATCATCACCAAACCCCAAGGATTTATGTCTCTCAACATTACTAAAAATTGCTGTAAATTTCATGAAAATCTACTCAAAACTTTTCGAGTTATTTTGCTGCCAAGCAAAAAATGAGAGAAACAAACGAATAGACAAATCGCCACAAAAATTTAGTCATTTACTCTTCGATATATAGCTATGTAATAACTCATGCATATTTCATGAAAATCCGCAAATTACTTTTGAGATAAGGTATAAAAAACAGGCAGACAAACTAAACTGACGGATGAACGGATTTTCACCAAACATTAATAATCTGTTCCTCCTAACATACAGTACCTACCAATCCCTATAATATTTCGTAAAGATCCATCCGTAACTCTTTTTTAGTTATCTAAGTGATAAACTGCCAAACACACAGATAAAGAAACACACAAACTCGACGAGAACATAACCTCCTTGGCGAAAGTAATTATTTTCATTTTCAAGCCAAGTTTTGGTTCAGCGTTCTGAGCTTAATCTTTTCTCGGCACGTTCTCGGTACTCCATGGTACACGCTACTCCATGGAAAAGTGTCAATTTTGTCAAATGTTCATTAAATCTTCTAGCAAAATACTCACGCTCGGGTCGGCAGCCAGGACAACATGTACATCCGGGTCTATTTCCGCAACCTGGCTTTGAACAGTCGACACCCACGCACTCATCATCAGGGCAGATCTTCCCTTCCATGGGCCTGCAAAAAAAGTCAAAACACCATAATAAGATCTAAATATATGTATATATATATGAAGTAAATATGTCTTGTTTGGACAAACTACTTGCGTAAAGTGACTACGGAACATAGGAGGCGCCTAGTACATTGAAAATGTTAAAGATTGTCCAAATATTCTATAAAAGTCCTTGAATTTAGAGTTTACTGTACTGTTGTAGTTTACTTCTTAAACCAAAGTCCTATCCAACACTTGGAAGTTGTTTACTTGTTACGAGTTGAGAGTCATTAGGTATTAAAACAGCCACGAGGTAATGAGATAGCCACGAGGTTGGTGGAGTTTCTCAGCGCGTTTCTCTAGCTTTTTTTTATAGATCTACAAAAACTAAGATATCCGTAATATATGAGAGCGTAACTAGACCGCTTCAACTAACATTTTTACTTCCACCAAGGAGGTAGAGTTTTAAAAAAATTTGTCCCTATGCCTGTGTGTCGCTTTGTTTGCCTGTTTGTCAACTTGTTTGTTTGCCTACTTGTTTACTTGTTTGTCTACTTGTTTGCATGTTTGTCTACTTGTTTGCCTACTTGTTTGCTTATTTATCTACTTGTTTGCATGTTTGTTTACGTGTTTGCTTCATTGTCTACTTGTTTACATGTTTGTCTACATGTTTGCTTCTTTGTCTACTTGTTTGCATGTTTGTCTACTTGTTTGCATATTTGTCTAATTGTTTCATTGTTTATCTACTCGTTTACAATATGAGTCTACTTGTTTGCATGTTTGTCTAGTTGTTTGCATGTTTGTCTACTAGTTTTCTTGTTGTTCTACTTGTTTGCATGTTTGTCTACTTATTTGCTTGTTTGTCGCCTTGTTTGCATGTTTGTCTACTTGTTTGCTTGTTTGCTACTTGTTTGCATGTTTGTCTACTTGTTTGCTTGTTTGTCTACTTATATGCATGTCTGTCTACTTGTTTGCTTGTTTGTCTACTTGTTTGCATGTTTGTCTATTTGTTTGCTTGTTTGTCTACTTGTTTGCATGTTTCTCTACTTGTTTGCATGTTTGTCTACTTGTTTGCATGTTTGTCTACTAGTTTG
>LQNS02278091.1:6844153-6868576 GCA_001587735.2 Parhyale hawaiensis | reverse complement strand
TCACTGTAGCGCTCAAATCCTGTAACTTATATCTGTGTTTGCTTAATAATATGTAGTTGCGAATTTCTCGCTACCTTTGCGTATTCTTACCCGTCTGCCCGCTATATCGAAGAACCTGGCCTTCACAGAAAGCCTCAACATTATTCCATCATTATAGTGGTTGGATGGGTTTAATTCGATGCGCGAAGTTCTTAACTTAAACTACCGACTTATTTATACTTGGATGCCTTTATCAGGGACGGTTGAAAAGATGACTAGTGACATAAAAATTCCAGCACGATGATGTCATCTTCTGAAATTGGAGAATTTCTCAGATGTTTTATATTATACGCGGTTTTTAAAAAGTATCCTAAATGTGCCACGTGCTATTATTCTCATAATACTAGTAGCTCTAAGCCTTCTTAAAAGATAATTGCTTTATACTATTAAAATGTAGAAGGATAAAAGAGTCGTTAGATTTGAAATAACTTTATTGGCGAATGCATCATTAACACTCCCGAGTAGACTAATGAAAATCACATGTTGCAACTGTAAACTTTTACATCAAAACATTTCAGTGTACGCACTCATTTCACTCGAATAATTCTCTGCTGTGATAAATAATTTAAAGGTTGCAATATCTCATCATTGTTTTCTCGTCTCTCATTCTGATTGACGTTTATATAGAAGTTGTCGTCCCTTAGCCCACCGTTAGTTCAGCATCTGAAACAGAAAAAACTGTCCTTAAAATACTGGGCACGACCAATTTTCTCGGATAAAACTAGGAAAATGTAAGCTGTTAAATTAACTCCTTGACATGTAGTAAGAATCAAATACTAAGAATGACCGTTGTGTGTTTATATATTTATTTATAGGTTTCGTGTCACACTATAAACGAAATAGATAGGCAAAAATTAGCTCTGGCATTTCTGGTTTCATCAGTAAATTCATCTGCTTGAAGACTGTGGTCATCTTGTCAAGCGTCATTGAAAACTGACAGGCAGAAAATATTCCTGGTTACAGATATGGCACTCGGACAAGATGTTTGATTCCGGTCTTTCTTTGATAATGTTATAGTCCACTCGATGAAGATGCATACAGCTTCTCTAAACAACCTCTTCCATCGTGTTGTGTATTCTCTTTTGAGACTTCTTTCAATCATATTGATTTATACATAGATATATATTTGTCTGTCCACCCAAAAAATGGTGTAAGGAGCTGAGTAAAGTTCATAATTATTGCAAGGAAACTGGTGGGTTGACCTAGATGTGACCCCACGCTAAAATACTAGGACTAGCTGGCAATCAAAAATGACAGAGATGAATTTTGTTCACTGTCCACCCAAAGAGAAGCAAAAGAAATTGAGTCATAATAATATTTTTTTAGGCAATCAGGTGGGTTGTCTGAGATGTGAAAAGTAGCAAAAATTTGGAATGAGCTGGCCATCAGAAATGACAGCGTTGAACCTGTAACTCTACTCGAAAAGAGGAAGGAGTTGAGCAATGTTCATATATATATTTTTTTTGTAGGGAGTCAGGAGCGCTGACTAAGAAGTAAACAATGCCAAAACTAGAATAATTAGCTAGCCATTAAAAATTACTGAGTTGAATTTGACCCCTTCCGCGGGTAATCTATTTACGCCACTAGGCGATCTAGTTGATCATACGTTTATTACTAGAAGATACGCTACAACGGCCTACTCGAATTGTCATAAGTTACAAGTGCCCTCTCATGCACATCATTTGAGTAGGATACTCTTTTTCCACCTTGGATGACATACCAAAAAGTGCTTATATTAGCAAGCACCAATTTTTTTGTGTGTTCAAGCGATAACTGCTTCACCAAAGTAAGAAAGTAAGCTAGAAAAACTATTTTTTTCGTCTACTTCCCTTGAAAACTTATCGCTTGGCTTGTGCTTCGTTGATCAATGATCATCTATGAATTTGCACGTCGTGAACTGAAAGCAAATATAGTTTCAATGTATGAAAAATATTAAAAAAACAGACTCCATTGCGGCGCTAAAAGTAACTGCATATATGTTTATTGTTTCGATTTCCTCGTTGGCTGAGTGAGAAGTGGATTCAGTTCAAATGATAAGGATCCCACTCCAGCCATCTTCTGCAGCCTGGTAAAACTTTTGCTGATCTACCTTCATGAAAACTCACTATAATTACAATATCTTTAACCTGGCCTATTTTTCGCCTATCTATGTGGTTAAGAGCGTGTCGCAAAAGATACAAAATTTTAATATTTAAATAAATCACCATATAAATATCCACACATAAATATATTAACTTGAAAATATACAAACAATTAAACACACAGAGGAAGTTTATTATCGCATTTTGATTAATGTATTAAAGTAATATCACTGCCCTTGTATTCGGTGTAGTCACCTTCAAAGAAGGGAACTAAGCCCTCAGCGGCTGTTGGCGAGCAGCATTTCCCTGATATAGTTTGGGCCGCGCTGAGCACCATCTCGTGCAATTTTCATTTCCGCTGAAAAATGGAAGTAGAAATAAACAATTGACATCATAATAATACTTACTAGGCTACCCGTGACACGTCGGGTCACTAAATACCCATCCTAAGTATTCCATTATCTTCTGCTTGAGTTTGCAGACTTCCAGTGTGGGTCAGATATTTTTCAAGTACCAAAATAGAAAGAAAAATATTTTGTTGAAATGGATGCATTACTGAACTGCTTCCAGTATCACAGTGGTTCATGTTTTCCATGTTAATGATGAAGTAAAATAATAATTTTTTTCCTGATATTCAAGTAGATCCCAGCCGTTTCGAACAATAAAGTGAAGCATTATTATCTTGCAGTCTCCGAACTCTACTGAGTTTATTTCCTACGTATAACTACAAAAATTGTGTTCACGGTGACGAATATGTAGAAGCAAGCAAGATTTTATCAGAGTACTGTTAGTAAGTAGTTAAGCACACATTGAGTAACGTGTTACAAATGTCTATTGCTGCTTCAAAACCGATATTATCAGTAAACATTTCGTTTTTATTGGTCCAAAAGTACCCGCTGAATGTTGTTCCTTACATTATCAATAGAAAAAGGTATTATGAGTAATATATCCGTAGAGATTATTGCTGCACAGAGCGTGCAAAATGTAGTCTTTTGTGGCACTCACGCTGCATATTTTTATTCTACAGTAGACACTTCATACTCTGAGACCGACCACCACCACCACCAATATTCTTAGAACCTGTTTTACTGCCACAAACAGCACTTCGATCCGCTACACCTGGATTGAGCTGACATCAGTCTTCTCCTCTCCCCAGCCAACAGGCTATCTGGCTACAGAAGACTCTAAAACTTTGATTTCGATAGTTTTCATCTCACTTACGTGGAGGGAGGCACTCAGGACAGCATGAGCAAGGGTGTTTCACCGAACCGTGATAGCAATACACAGCTATGCAGTCTGCGTCGTCGCAGTTAGGCGGATTCTTAATGCATGCAATTTCCGACTTCGACCTGCAACAAAAAATAACAATGGTAATAATAAATAGTTATAATAGTAATAATCAAATCAACATACAGCATTGGACACACCTGGAGAACGAAAATATTCTCCCCGTTTTATTCGAACTTGTTGAAAGGTTTTCCTAAATTTTATACTAAAACAATCTCATATGTGTAATTATGATGGGCGAGTTTTATGATACATCTTATAATGTATCAATTTGTATCATGAAAAAATTATTTCAGCATCATAAAGTGTAAAAAATAAGAGACTGCAAGTTACATTTTAAATTAACTGTTATCGTCGAAAACCAACTATGGCAGAATATGTGGTTTATCACCTGTTACGAGCTCAGTTCAGCCCCATGCATGGTGAAAATTTATGTGTTGACAGAACAAGTCCGACAATAAGTCGTGATGAAACATGAAGGAATGTTGAATATAAAGCTTGTTCGACATGTTTAAAAGTAGCTTCAAAGATTTTTTGTAGTTCTGTTAGGATTTAGCATAATTAATTTTTCCTATTATAACCTGAAAACCCTCGTAAAACAAGTCCGCGCGATGAGGGACTAATAACGAAACTACCCCTAAAAAGCCGTTTCGAAACAGCTGCAGGAACTTCACGGAATTTGAACAATTCTTCCAACCCTTGAGCCTTTTGCAAAGTTATTGCCTGATTTTTGGAAGACATTGGACTTAATGAGAGAGAACTGTACAACCGTTAAACCTGTAAATAGTAAAAAAATGAATTCACTTGAATTTTAAGGTAAATGAGTTTATGGCAGCATAATAATATTTCACCATATCTTCCCTTTTTAAAAATTGGGGCAAGTTTAATGCTACCAAAACAGTCGGTATCCTACAATACACATGGATGAATTTGGAGCGATTGAATCTGAAAATCTTTGTAAATACCGTAGAGATTGTTGAAAGTCCGGTTTGGTCTGAAGATTTTGATCCCATCTAAGACGGGAGAAATAGTAGAACAAAATAGGGAAGTAAATCCAGAGGTTTTCATTGGCATTGTGATAAACTATATAATTTCAGAGAGTACGAAACTCGCTGAATTTTTGACCTATATATAGATTTATGCTTGAGATCGCATCTTGCCATCCAGCCTAGAAAGTTACAATTTTACTTAATGATTGAAAAACTACTCTAATGAATTGGAGATGTCTCAGTTCTACCTTAAGCCCCATAAAGCACTTGCGGAATATCCTTAGAGACAGGGTAAGAAACCATTTTGTTCAAGTAAACCTAAGAATTGTAGAAGATCGTTCCATAACAGTACCCGAATAGGACATCATCACATAATCGGGGATGCATGTGGTCCAGTTAATGCTTGTAATGGCAAGAAAAAACTTTTAATCAATCGTGTATGAAAGATTATTTTTAACTTGGAAAATTTTCATTTGTGTTTTTCGTAATTGCTCTCTAATTCTATGAACTTTAAAGTGCTAGATACGCATTGTTTTGTAGAGTAACTCGTTTATTTACTAAAAAAATTCGTCGGAAAATGCACGCACAATAAGTATATGTTTACATTTTAAACTCTATTCACTTCAAAATCGGACTAAGTCTCGGCAGGATTTTGAATAAATGAAATCTATTCTCTAATTTTGTTTGCGACTGTATGCACTTATCGCTTTAGTTCAATTATGTGTTGTGCATATGCGTAGTACGTCACGTTATCATAGTAAACACCGGTAGAATGATCATATCGTTGCAGCCATGTTTGCCCAGATTCAGCAAGAAAACGGGAAATGAAGTCACAATCTATTAGATCTTTTTCGAACACGCTGTGGATGCTTATTTTTAAGTCTGGTTACTGTTCATTTCAACGCAAGAGCGAAAAAGTCGCCAGCGCCAGTGGAAAGAAAATTGCTATCTTCATTTTTCAACGCTTATGTACCAATCACTTGTTTCTACGGCATCACCTTTGAAACAGAGCGGCGTACAGCAGCAGTGATGGAACTCGCGTTCATTTGACATATGTGCATTCTGTATAATAAAACGTATTTTTTCGTTGTTTTTATATGTGTGGTGGATTCAATACTCCTCAGATGTTGCACTATTGGAAGCCTAAATGCTCTGAATAGAGGCTGGGCTAACACCATAGAAAATTAGTCCTATGCATGTTAGTGGTCCACATTTATGGATAGTGCCGTTACCAACTCATTGATAATTAAATATTTTGCATTGAAGTCTTGATTGATTAATTGATTGATTAATGTCTTTAATGAGGGAAGCAATTTTTACTGGATGCGATGTCAATGCCGCACACCCAAGCATTTTCTGTATTGATCCTGAGTGTCGCCGTTAAACACACATATTTAATTCTCCAGAGTGCCTTTTGTTAATTTGAACGTTAGTACTGGGCATATTACAGCAGCGCTTGCATTTGTATATGGTGCCATCACCAAAGAAACTTCGCGTTTCTTTGAAATATTCTTCATTGGAGAAGCAATAAATCAGTGCTACGTGGGCACGCTTACGTCTCTCATTTTTATCTTCGCATGCCTGCAGCGTATAACAGCCAGAGGTGGGCACACAAACTTTATTTGTTTGTTTGTTTGTTTTGGTTCGAAATCCGAAACTGAATCTTCCCCCGGTTTGGGATTCTGAACCTCCGAATAACGAACCCAAATTTCGAAATTTCGGAGGGGATATTCATTCTGAACAATTTATTCGCGAACCTCCAAGATAGCAAAGCGAACCTTAATTCCAATACCTTTAGAACATTTCCAAACCAATGTTTTACTCATTACGAATCTAAATTTGAAGCTTTCCGATTAAGAAAGTTTTTTTAAGATATGTACATTATTCAGAGCAACGGTTGAAGAATGTCTGACTATTGTAGCCACCGGTGGCTGCGCGTCTCGAAGGCCGTGTTCACACGTACCTCAACGTAACGTGCTCACTCTCGAAAATGATCACGAACTGTGCGTCAACTTTTTCTGTCGCTGTCCACACGTGGAAGCGACCTTTATTCAAATGAATGGCGCCACGCGTTCACTTATGACACCATTTCCTTACATTTTTGCTTAGCCTATATATCGTGTCGGTTTGAAGTTACATTCGTATCCCATGATCTTATAGCCTGAATTTGATTGGAACAGTTTGTTTAAAAAAATTATAGCTTGATAAACTGATGAAAATGTAATATGTAAGCAGCAATCCGTCTCGCTGTCAAATCAAAGATGGCGTCAGTGTTCTTACAACATTTTCAGCTTGATTAGTTTTCTTGAGTTAATAGAAAATACAGAGATTCTGGTCGTTAAAGTGAGGAGCAAAAAGCATTTTTATTGGCCTATTTGTCATTTGAAACCGATATAGAGGATAAATCAAGCATTAATAGGTTCTGTTTACTGAATTTGAACGACGCGGTGCGATCAAGAAAGGGACATGCTTCATCCTTAATTGTCCTGCGTTTGCTGCGGCTACTTCTATCACATCAACTCGCTGCGTCCCTCATCATAACGCGTTCAGTCAGACTGATGGACGCGGTGCGTTAATATGATAGAAAAAGTAACAGAAATTGGGGAAGTTCAGTGAACAGAACCTATATATACGAAAATTATCCTCCATAGCGTTTTCAAATCATGAAGAAGTTGACATAAATGCCTTTTACCGTCACTTCAACGATTAAAATCACTGTAGTCCCGTAAAGGTAAAGTCAACTTAGACCACACCCTCACCTGGGAAACCCACATGCACTGGTTTGTGGTGCGGGTATAGACCCACTGGCCCCAGATAAGTAAGTGTAGTCGCAGTCGCCCTCGGGTTACGAACTATGGCGCCAATTTGACGGAAGGAACAAATAACCCGAGACCCCCCCNGTGCCGAGCATGCACACACAACTGCCGAGTCAGCACACCAAGAACTGCAAAGAGCTCGTGTGCACGGGGAATCGAACGAGCGTTACAAGGTGTTAGAGCTGAGAACGGAAGCATGCAGCTACCCGTTAAACGCAAGAAATCTAGATGGCCAGAAAATGTTATGAGAACACTGACGCCATCTTTGATATAACAACGAAGAGAATTGTTACGTGCTGATTGCATTTTCATTGGCTTATCAGGTTATAAAGATTTTCTAAACTAAATCTTTAAGAACTTGGGATACGAATGTGATTTCAAACCGAGATAAAATATAAGCATAATATGAAGAAACGAGATCATAATTGAACGTCATTCATTTGAATGAAGGTCCACTGTACGGGTGGACAGCGACAGAAAAATATGACGCACAACTCGTATTTATTTTGGGATTGAACGCGTTACGATGAGGGACGTGTAAACTCGCTCTAACCAGCATTCTAACTGGTTGGCAGCCAGCTGCGGTCACAACATAACGAGTCCGTGTGTTACAGATGAAGCAAAGAGGTTACGAAGTTAACACCACGAGGTCATTTCCAAGTTCAAAGAAGGGTTGCCGAGGCAGTAGCTACTAGTACTGTAGTCATTGTTTCACACTACTACACACAGTCACACAGGCTTGCATATCGAATACATTTCAAACAGCGGTCATTTTAGACCCACACAATCACTAAGACTGCTTTTACACGTCCCTCATCGTTACGCATTCAATCACGAAAATAAACACGAGCTGTTCGTTATCTTTTTTCTGTTGCTGTCCAGTTGAGAAGCAATTTTCATTAAAATGAATGGCGCTGTGCGTTCAGTTATGATTTCGTTCTTTCAAATTTTGCTTATACTTTGCGTCGGGCTGAAGTCATTTTCGTATCCAATGATCATTTAGCCTAAATTTGATGCGAACTGCCTATTTTCCAACTATCTATAGCGTGTTAAATCGATCAAATTGATACCAGCACGTAGCAATGCGCTTCGTCGTCAAATCAAAGATGGCGTAAATGTTCTTGCAACATCAACAGCTAATAGCTGTCTTGTGTTCAACGGGAATACAGTGTTATGATCGTTAAATTGATGGTAAAAAAAAACATTTCTGTCAACTGGTTCGGGATTTGAAAGCGCTATAGAGGATAAATTTAATTAAGCATTTATAGGTTCTGTTTACTGATGATGAATTACGCGACGCGTTGAAAAAATGGACACGTTTCATCTTTCAGTCTCCGGGGTTTGCTGCAACTGTTTCTATCAAATCAATTCGTATGGTCCATTAGTTTTACTGAACGCGTTACGATGAAGAACGTGTGAACACGGCCTTACATGCCCATACAGATATAGAAGTAGAGAAGTGATCAGGTAGAGCATAATGCTTATGGTCATTACTCATAAGCGTCTCTATTTGCTACAGAAACATAGGCATCAACAAACCTGTATGACGCGGAAAGGTTGAAAACCAATATTCGGTCGTCTTTGTTTTTTTTTAGAATTTTTTTCCGGATTCTAAGGTTTGGATTCGCGAAAAAAGACGTTCCGTACCGTGAAGTCTGAATCTTTTTTTACATCAGTTTGCATCCGAACCTCCAAACCCAAATCAATGATTTGGCCGGTCTGACCAAATTCGCCGATTATTCGCGACTAAAGGTTCGCCAACATTTGTTCGGAACGCCCGCCTCTGACAACAGCACATCACCAATGCCTCAGCCGAAATTCACCAAAGGTACCTCAGGAAAACATGACCACTAGCGGTCTAGCGACAGAAGTAGAAAAGGCCGCATGTCATGATTTCCTGTACAAGTGGACCAGCCGTAGAAGTGGAAAAGGTGCGTGTCAGGAATCCTGCACTAGCGGTCCACCCGCAGAAGTGGATAAGGTGCATGTCAGGATTTCCTGTGCTAGTTGACCAGCCGCAGAAGTGGGAAAGGTGCATGTCAGGATTTCTGAGCTAGCAGTCCAACCACATAAGTGAAAAAGGCTGCGTGATAGGATTCCTGTACTAGCAGACTAGCCAAAGAAGTGGAAGAGGCGCATGTCAGGATTCCTGTTCTAGCGGACCAGCTGCAGAAGTGGAAGAGGCGCATGTCAATATTCCTGTACTAGCGGACCAGCCGCAGAAGGGGAAGAGGCGGATGTCAGGATTCCTGTACTAGCGGACCAGCCGCAGAAGTGGAATAGGCGCAATGTGAGGATTCCTGTGCTAGCGGACCAGCCGCAGAAGGAGAAGAGGCGCATGTCAGGATGTCTGTACTAGCAGTCCAACCACATAAGTGAAAAAGGCACCGTGTTAGGATTCTCTGCCGCACATTCTGCCATTTCACCTATGTGGCTGGCCTGCTAATGTGGCCGCTTCTGCGCACATGTGGACGAAGATCTGTAGTAGGTCAGCAGCGAAGTCTTCGCGCTAACTTACATTAAAATTTTTACGGTGTATACTAAACGGTTTCGGGCCAAGATAGCCCAGCTGATAATATAAATCATGAGGCTTCACTTACGCTCCAGACTCCAGTTCAGATTTATCGTCTGTAGGACCTGTAAAGAAAAAGAATTGGTCTCAAGAAGATGCTAGCGACTGAAATAAAAGAAAAAACAATCGAAAGAACGAGCATTCAACAACACCCGCTAGATCTTAAACACGTGAAGTTTATCAGGCACGATTGTTATCCGTACCATTCTATGATCCATTTTTTTATCCCTCTAAGCCATAAGTCTGACTTTCTTTCATAATAAAACTCTACTTAAAACAAATTAAAAACACAACAGGAATAGCATACTGCAGAATCTATATGAGAAATCAACAGTAAACAACGAAAGAATGCAAGATGCCGTATTGTCATATTGGCTGCCTCTCATCAATCGTATTTTTTAACAGAACTTTCAAGTTGCACCGGAGCGAACTTTTTTTGTAGAAAAGGGAATCGGTGATCAAAATTATTATTGTCAATTCGCATACAATGAGTACCAAACCAGCCGTATAGGCGCACATTTTGTGTGACTCAAATATTTTGTTAGAATGATATTACTCACTACCCTGGCCCCGAAAGAAAGAGCTCAGTACTCTTTTTAAACTACAATTTGACTATCTTGAAAGTCTTAGATTTTAGTTCAATGCAAATACACCGGCAGATGAAAAACAGTCTCGTCATTCTCACTCAATGGAAGTAATTAGTGCTGCCGAGAATAGAGTACTGTTCTCCACTTTGCATGCCGAGTACGAGAAAAAAGGTAGAACAACCGGAAACTAGCATTCTGAAATCGCTCACCTCCGTCGAGCAACGTACCGTTGCCGGAAAAGTTAGATTGGTCCTAAAACTAGGATTTCCTTGTTATCGTCACCGAAATTCGGTCATTTAAACCTGTTTGTAGTTCGAAGTGTTTTTGTAATTTTATTGATGATCTGACTGAAACTTTTTGAGTTACATTATGACAAATATTTTGACAAGCATTAGTCAGACATGCAAACGGAGTAGCCGACCACCTCCAAAATTTAGTCACTTGTATCTTCTAACATTTCAAACAATTCCAACAAATTTTATTGGATCGATTGATACGTTTGTGAGTTATGGTACAAACATACAGAAAAACAAGTTTAATTATTAAAACAAAGAAATAAGTGACCGAAAAGTTAAATAAATCAATAATTACTTCTAGTAATGACCCCCGACAACTTCCACAAATTTAATAAAGATCTGTCGGTAACTTCTTGGAGTATGCTACAAACAAAAAAAAAAAAAAAACGGTTCAACAGATCTTCAAATCAAGTTAATCATCTTTTGCTCCTAGCATATCCCTGTGAATTTCGTACGACTCCGTCCATAACGTTTTGAGTGATTTTAACGACAGACTGACAACCAGACGAAAGAGAGTCAAACTCGACGAAAATATAACTTTCTTGGCGGAGGTAACTATTCTACAATCTTTCACTGCCAAATTTCGAGGCCTAGAAGGATACTACTACTACTACTACAAACGACTTAGCTGTCTCCAGTCATGCCGTATTTAATACAACAAAGATTTGAGCGTTTCACAATCATGAATGTTTGGAAAAATTCGGCACGTATCACTGAGAATGGGAATGATCGAATTGTCACCAGCCCCTCAGAAATGAGTGGACAGACTTGTAATGTACTGTACGATTCGTAAACAGAGGTGGTGTTAAAGAGTGGTGATAAATATTTCTAATAATTCCACTACACGGCGAACAAGGTTGTTGAAATAATGCCTCTGCATTGAAAAAGCGCTGATATCAATTAAAAAAAATTTGGAGGAATCTCCTTTAAAAAGAATGCCAGACGGAGAACTGGTCAGTCTTGCGTGCACTTTGGAGACAATTCGCTGCTGTTTCTCCTTCTCTCTTTGGGTTGACATGAATTGATGCTATTTTCCATTTTTTTGTAATTTATTTACTTATATTTATTCATTTATTCACCTCCCCCAGGGAAGTTACTTTTATGTCGAATTTGTTAGCTTGTATATCTCTTTGTCAGTCTGTCATCAGGTGACTCAAAAACTTAGGAACCGATTGTTAAAAAATTATGAGTGATTGTCAGGTATGTTAGGAGGAAAAAATTATTAACGTTTGGTAGAAGAACCGTTTACCCGTTTGTTTGTCAGCCTCTTTTTCTCGGGAGCATAACCCAAAAAACTGTTGACAAAACTTTATGGAACTTGCAGGAGTTGTTAGAGTTATTACCAGGAGCAAATGACCATATTTCTGTGATGATCTGTTTGTCTGCGTCTCTCCGTGTTATTTGTTTTATATATCCAGTTATATAACTCAAGAAGTTATCGATGGATCTTCATCGAAGTTTCAGAAATTGTTAGAAATTATAAAACACATAAATGCCAAAGTTTGGTGGTGATTGATTCGTCCATTTGCGTTTCTGACTAATATTTTTCAAAACAGTTGCCTGAATTAACATAACTCAACAAGTTACAAACGGATATGCAAGAAAGTTTCAGAAGCTGTGATTCATGACGAACAAATGGCCAAATTTAGTGATGATAAGGATGATTTACGTAGCTATTAGCTTCAGAACAAATTTGAATTATTCGTTACCATTGCTTTGCTTAGCGGAGATATGTGCTCTCAGAGTGCTCTATTTTTCTTTTGTACTAGAAAATGGCTAGAAGTGAAAACATAGATATCCTTAACTTGATAGAAATAACTTAAGTACATCAAATTGAGTCCGAGCCCTGAAATAATGTGAATATTGGAGAAACGCGTAGGTAAATTTAGGCAATAATGAAAGAACACATTATAAAGTAATTCACTTTACATATGTATAATAACACGCAATTGTTGGTTGGTTGCTTGCTTGCTATCTTGTGTGCTTTATCTTTGGTTGGTCCTTCTCTCTGTCACACGCTTAAAGATATAAAAAGGAAAAAATTTATCAATCGAAAAAAAAATGAAATACAACGAATTTTCAGCTCCTGGAAATACGTTGGTGAATTTATTTTCTGTAAAAAATGCTCGAAAATCGAAATACTGCGTGTATGAGAGCGTTTGTCCAGCAAAAGCTGTACCGGAAGCAGAATCAATAAAAGCTTAATTACAAGAACAAGACTGTTGCCTTTATTCATGACTGCTGAGCATTCTAGAGATGAAAATAATAATCAAGCGTCACAATTTGTCTACAATGTGTAATCTAATGATCATAATATATCTATTTACCACGAAAATACTGTGCAAAATATAAGAGTTAAATGTAGATGACTGTCAGAACATTTTACACGCATGGCTATCCAAATTCCATTACGCACATCTTCAGTATTTCAAATTAGATAATTATTTACGTTGTCGCCCAATGTTTTGCCTGCTGATGTTTCGTTTTATACGGATCTGCAACTCTATTTTTCAATTGGATAATTATAATCGCTCAATACTGATTTCAAGCACATAGTTACATGGCTTTAAAAATTTTTATTTTCCTTAACAAAGACGTTGCATTATGGCCAGAAAGCCTTGGGTCAAATATTAATAATTACCCCCAAGGGGTTTCTAAATGTACGTCGACATAGTGATACATATCACGCATATATCAAAAAAGACAATTTAACTCGCCCTACATTTTTTATGAGGCTTGGACCGTACTGTATTTTTCTCTCCTGAAATTCTCATCGGTTTGACTCGGATCGACTAAAAAAATATAAACATATTTGAAATGAGAATGTCGGTGTAGTGAGTTTACCTTTGTTGTCATTACTTTCCTAGCAAAGCGACATTATTTTTAGGTATGAAACACCTGACTGTTGTCTGGCCTGTGCAGCCCACGCTATTGTGTGTCCTGGTGATCATATTGATAAAAACTCGGCTACACTTGTGCCCGAGCGATGTGTTCGGTTTCTGTGTCAGAGGTTCTGTGTTGAACGTCAAAGTTTAGTATGTATTTTACCTTCACTGCAAGTTAAACATTATCTACTATATAATAATAAATTCATGTTGGTTGGTTGCTTGCTTGCTCCCTCTCATGGTCCTTTTTTCAGTCACGCTCTCAAAGATTTGGACGAGAAACACTCATAGACTGAATAAAAAGATGAGATACCATGAAACTTTACTGCCCTGAATTACGAAAGCAACTATAGTTTCTGTACTATGTGCTCGAAAATCTATATATTGCATTGTCTCAAGCTCGCTTCTTTTTGAAAAGTAGCTTGGTACTGCCTGATACTAGAGTACCCGTACCATTAAAAATGACATCGAGGAATTTGTGATTACCATTCTTCATTGATCAAACTTTTGATTACTTTTATGCTTCTGAAGGAGAGGCTGCAACGGGAACCTCAAATTTTGTCATTAGATATTAGTGCTCTCGATTTCAATTCAGAAACGAATAGGCTAGAATTGTGAGCTTTCACCTAACAACGTGGTCTGTAAAGATCTACCACAAATTATAACAGTCAGCAAGTTGACAAGAATGTCAACATTGCAATCAGGGTACAGTGATTCCTCGACTTCCACGAGTTCAACTTGCGCAAAATTGTTGATACCGAGTGCACAAGTTGCGCGAGCTGTGTTCTTGACTCGCGTCTCGCGGTTATTGAAGAAAACTATTGAGGACAAACGATGCCTTTGAAAAGGGGAATCAGCTTGTTCCCTGTCAAAAAATCACTAGCCCCTTGCTACATGAATGCTTATGCAATAAAACACTTCTTAAAATTATTTATTCATTATTATGTATCCGCTGGAAATAGACGAAAAATAGGCCAGGTTGCAGATTTTGTAATTAAGCTACGTTTTTATAGAGATCGAAGACCAGGTTGCTAAAAATTCCGAAACCCTTATCTGAATGCATTTCTTGCTTGAAACACTTCTTGAAATCGGAACAATATGTATGCAGCTTCTTGAGTCCCATTCTATAACTTTTTTCTCTCAGGTCACGACTTATAAATTCGGCAAATGATCAACGGAACACTCACGACGGGCAAAAGACAATTATTTCATGGGTAGCAGACTGTTGTATCTTCAAGCTGACTGCCTCTATCTCAAAGAGCAGATTTCGTTGCAGAATCCAAAATTTTAACACTTCAAGGAAGCACAGATATGAGTATGGAAGACAGTATCTTGGATACGGTGCACTCACATTGCCTACGTATATGCTGACTAATGTCGCATTAGTCAGCATATAGCAGTGTTCCTGTTGAGGCAAGTGTCGTGACCTACTCATGTGAACTAACTTACAAAAAAAAAAAAAAATAGCTTAACCAGTTCCTAACGTCTAAATGGTCTAAATGGTTCTGTTAATAAAACAGCACAGCTTAGGTTGACAACAAACAAACAGACTGTACCACCGGGGTGCATACGTGCCTGTAATGGGAAAGCGACGTCAATTGCTATTAAATATAACAAAAGTTTCACCAACGGTATCACAATGACGCTCATCTTTTTTAAAACTCATTGTGGTATTCATTATTCACATTTGAATTATGGTAGTTATTGTGACACTTCGACTTCGTTACATTAAAGGGGCACGCTTCATTGCCTCTTTATCGTACGTCCGCCGCGGCAGTGCGCTAACGTCTTCTGTATCATCAGCATTGGTAATACTTACTGTCTGGAATGCATGACACTGGACAGCATGAGCATGGAGGCCGGAAAGGAACAAACCCTTCGGGGCAAGCGGGTACTGCGCACTTGATATGCGCGCAGTGGTCTGTAGAGCACCGCCTGGCATCTACACGCCTGCAGGAAAAGCGTATAATAGTACCGACAAACATTGTATGCACCTCCAGTAAATATCTAAGTTGATATGGAACAGAACAATTTGCATTCGTCCATCTTAATGGTTATATTCGGTTCCAGATCAAGCGAAAAAGCTGACTCTTAAAAATGATGAACCAAACCATTTCGAGCTAAGAAAACAACATTTTGACTTTAAGAACTACAGCAAACTCTGCATAAAAAAAACTATTTTATTACTGTATGTATAAGAGACAAAGGACTACTTAACCTCATTTGTATCTGGGCTCCGCTTGAGGTATCAAATCAAGAGAAACGGCTCTAAGTTTCGTTGTAGTTATTTAATTAGTTGGTCTAACTTCTTAAAGCAAAACATCAATTACTTGAGTTGTATTTTCTGGCTGCTAAACAGGATGGACGTCTCGGGGTGAGTTGAACATCTATCTCGAAATGCTATAAGATTTCCCTCGGCTCTATATTAATTTTTTTTTTTTATTTTGTCTATTACCGAATGGACTTACATTTCCACGAACATTTCTTAATTTTTTGCTACAAGAGACGATAAACGAATAGGTATTTAACCACTAGCTATTAGGTCACAAGTGTCATTAGATATTTATACACTGATAATAATATTGTTATATACGCACAATTAACAGGGTTATTATGTTAGTAGAGAAACCCGTGGATACCCCACGGGTCATTAATATTTTTACTATATGAAATGCAGCAATAGTTGGGTACTCTATTACACCAACAAAATTTGATGGCGCAGGGCAGAAGCTTTCACGGCGCCACCGGAATGGTAGGGACGCTGGCTAGTCTAACCTAAAGCGGTAGGGCTTCCTCATTCCTGTTTCTTCAACGAAAACTGCCTCGTACAAAAGCGGTAAACTATAAGAAATGATGGGTGCTGGTCGTGAAAAATCCTGGCTTCATTTGCTTTTTGTTGATCTGCCACTGAATTTCTACGATGTAAACTGAGAACAAAAGTATATGGTTTGATGTATGGTGAAAGTTTTAAAAATAGCCTGCATGGCCGCGACAAGAGATGCTGTCATATTATTGTTGTTCAATTCTAAGAAGTGTTTCAAGCAACGAGTGCATTGATGTCAAGGAATAAGGATTCTACTCTCGCCATCTTCTACCACTTGGTCATCGATCTCCATGAAAACGCAAGCTAATAACAAAATCTACAACCTGGCCTATTTTTTGCCCATACATTTCTTCCAGAGCATGATCCGAAACATACAGAAATATACACATATAAACATATAAACTCACGACGGTGTCTATTATCTTGTTAATAAAAATGATGTAGAGGGAAACGAGCAGCGAACGTTGCAGCTGCTGGGTCCGAAAAAGAGTCAGTTGGAGCACTTTTTTTTTCCTTAGCTCTATCGGATTTTCCAAATCTGATAATCTGCATCACTCCTTCATATTCAAACACTTGAAATACGAGTTAATATTAATTTGTGCTCTACAAAACACTGAATACTGCATATCTTCAAAGCAGTATCTTGACTTACTCTGCATGAGCACAAGTTGTCAGCACGAGTAGGGAAAAAACTGCAAACTTCATTGTTTAGCCGCGCGTAAGTTCAGTTACTCGTTCCAACGGCATCAACTTTGAAACTGACCAGTACACAGCATATGTATGTTGGACTGACTTCTAATTTCCACAAGTGTGTGCTGGAAAATAAATTATCTTTGTTCTCTTAGCTCACTATGTTGCGCATATGTTGCATTGTGCATACGTTGAAGTGCGCACATGTTGCATTGCTTAGCTCTCGAGCAATATGTAAGGTCACACACCCTCATAACCTCAGATGAGTGCATTTCTGCAGTCGACCCACAAAGTGATACAGCCATTGTTATATATACGTCGCAATGGCCTAATAGGGGCACATACCTTTTTTACATAGCATTAGCAATCCTGTAAACATTGTAATCACGGCGCTATAAGTAAGGCTAATCAAAGATTGGCACTAAGTAAGGCCAATCCAAGATTGGCGCCATGTAACGATGTAACGAATGCCTAACCAACAATGAGCTTTCGAGGCTAGGCCGAGAACTCTGTAGGTTAGAAGGGTAGGTCTGGTTCTACTAATATTCAAGTCAAAATGCGTTATTCATGGGCATTATTGGGACATTAGCAGAACCAGACCTACGTCCACCTAACCTATATGAACGAAAGCTCATCGATGGTTAGCTGTTTTAGAGCTAGCTGGGTGTAGGCAGGCTTCCTCGTACAAGGATTGTGGTGGTGGGTGGCAGCTTTAAAGTTTTTGGACAATAATATTTATCTGTCGATAAATGGGCGTGCATTCAAGCGTAGATTCATCTTCCTTCAAAATTAGACCAAACGTGAGAAAATCCACGGTGTTTTAAAAAAATTTCAGGCCATTTGAACCGCCCGGACGATAGACCAGATTAATGGTTCCTCTATATAAGGAGACGCCGGCCATATAATAGTCCGTATACAAAAATTGGTGGCCAGCTAAAGTCCGTATCGAAATATATGATATATCCTTACATATTTATATACATGTATAGCCTCACATATCTATATACCCATATAAATTAAAAATTTTTGAACTTTGAAATTTTGTTTTGAATTCAGTGGCGGAGAATGCTCCCATTCTGTTTGTTAGGATGCATGATGATATACCTTGTCAAATCCTGGAATAGTTTCTACCACATAACTATTGAATATGAAACTTTTTGCCAGATACTCTATGCAACAATATAATACAAGATACCTCTAGAAAAGATGGTTCTTATATGGCTAATTAATTTAATAATAGTTGATTTTTTGAAAGTCACTCATTATTGTGTGATGTTGGAGTACATACATTAGGCCAGGGCTACACCAGAGCAACAAGCAATGAATACGATTTTTGATGATGATATGTTGCCTGTGGCAGACAGTAATGCATGGTGTGTCCCGCGATATGGGTTGTGTCGGTGGGGACAGTAGATAGCTGTAACCGACATTACATTGTTTGAGCGATAAATTTTTTACGTCGCTTGTTATACTGGTGTGGCGGTGGCCGAATGTTCTTGGCCTGGTTGTGGTAGTGGAAACAATAACATGTCATGAACCTGGAACGCTTCTCACTTAGTGCTCTCGTCAGCAGCGGGGCAACGGCCACCCACCGAAGCCTCTCTCCCTCCGGCTGGGCGCGGCCTCATGAAAACAATATCGATTTAGCTAGCTTTCCTGACCTTACAACCCTCTTTTAGAAGGTGCAATATTAGCGGCCCTCAGCCCCCTGCCATTACAATCAAGATATAAATAGTTTCTCTTTACACCTGCGCAGCAAGACTGTAAGTTTCCATCGCTGTGTTTCTCGGTTTTATGATGAAAAGACATATTTTACGAAGAAAGCACAACTAGTCGCTTTAATTTCTGGAGTCCCAAGACTGCTTGAGAGCCTCTAACTACTAGGCTTCCAAAAATGGGCTTCGTGGCATCTAAAGCTTAAAAATTAATAATTGCAATTGCAAGGCGCTGAGTTCAGCTCTGAAGTAAAGTATTCACTCGTAATATTAGAAAATGATGAAGTAATAGACTATAAATAACTTGCTATCGCACGGCCAATCCAGCTCCGTACTGTTGCATTAACAGAACGTAAGAAATACTCCCTCTGTTGTGAAATAGAAGTTCCACAACAACAAATTTCAAATCCCTCGATTATCTTAATACTCCAATTTGAGGCAATTGATATTTGTGACTGTGGAACAACTGTTTCAGAACAGTGGGAGTAATAAAGTGGTTAAGTAACGAACTCATATTAACAATAGTAAGAGATAGTAAACTGACTTGTAACTGAGTCCAGCTTTAAGCTAGAGCATCAGGTTGTGACGTAAGCTCTGCCCGCCCCATAATTCCACCAGTTTTCAATGCACAATTAGCAATCAATTGCAGTTCCAGTTATTTTATGGCGGTCTATAAAATGCCAGTAAATATATGTGGTGGCAACATCAATAAAAGTGAAGTTTTACAGCTTTTTTGTGAGTTAAGACGCTACAATGCACATTCGCCCAGGATGAAATGCATTTTTTTTTTATAAAATTTTGTATCACTCATACCGTTCCAGCAAGTTATGTAATCCCTACCTCATCTCCTTCCTGTTTTTCGTGTTTTTGATGGTAGACTTGCGCTTGCACGTTCAAGCTCTCACAACGAAAGGACATACTGTATAAAGAGTAAATTAATAACAAAATGCATCCATGGCGCTAAGTTTTAAGTACCGAGGCTCAAGGTTTTTTGACACACATAAGAAAGACATGCTCACTATCAGTTTATGAACGGATGTCTATATTTTTTTTTTCTTGCTACCGATTTTCAGAGTACGAGGCAGTACGCGAGATGATCGCGAGAGTGCTTTCAAAAGTTGATCGTGCGACTTCATACTGCAGATGTGGCTACGAGAATAGGCTACTGAATTCGTATTCGTTTCCAAATATGGTCAATTTTCAATTTAGGTCCGGCACCAGTTTTTGATGCTTTGACACTTTATACAGGTTAAAGAAGCCGGTCAAAAAAAAAAATTCATCAATATTACTTTTTCGGAAAATGCTTCGTTTTCAAGATATTAAACTTTGAAGTTCCCATTGTTTTCCAATGGGAAAAATACCCAGCAATCCCAGACGAACTTAAAACCCCTAAAATGACCTAATCTAACCCAAGCTAACCAGCTGCGAAACAAGTCATACGAATGTCGCCTAAAAGAACTAGTCCTGATCTCTCTCGAGCAAAGACGACTCGGAGGCAACTAATGGAAGCATTTATGTATTTGAATGGCTTCGATGGCGTACCTACGACGAGATTTTTTGAAAAAGACTTTCATGATCGCCTGCGAAGCAACGGACAAAAACTCAAGCATATAACTCGAACACCAACCTTAATTCAGGAGTTCTTCCCGTATTTCATAGTGAATATTTAGAATAGACTTTCTTCCGACGTTGTCGTTGCGGAGACAGTCGACCCGTTTAAAAATTTTCATGGCAAACATTGGGAGAGACTTCCTTCACAGCTATGAACTCCTCCTCCAGGAGTCACAAACTCTTAACAGCCAAAGCTCTTCTCCCCTCCGACTACTGAGCTAGACGTCTCGTAGCCCCGCATATTAGCGGCTATTGATCATGCTCAGGTGCATGCATGATCGTCTCCTTGACTAAGATTCTCCCCCTCCCCCTTTTCTTTCTTTTTTCTTACTGAGTCCTCTAATTTCTTCTGGAATAATGGCAATAGCTCATAGAGCGCCGGGGCGTATGTGTCGGTGTCTCTTTGAGAATGGGCCTGTTAGTCCGTCAACTGCCGCCTATCTAATCTAATCTTACCTAACTAACCCAACCTAACCAAACGTTACCTAACCTAAAATAGGTTAGTGTAGGCTTTTTGGTGTCTCTGGCTGTTTTTCCATGTAAGAAACCAATGTGATCTTACTAGCGCTATGTCTCGAAAACGAAGCATTTTCCAAAAAATTAGTATCAAGGAAAAATGTCTTCGAATGGCTTCTGTAAAATACATAAAGTGCCAAAAGGACCAAAACTGGTGCCGGACCTAAAATACAAGAATATGCCCATTATAACAGGTACAATAGCACAGGGAATAACTAATCAAACAGTGGGCAAAAGTTGCATTTCAAGTAGGGTATTTTTTTTATTCACTCCATTTACAACCTGATACGTTTGGTTGCACGTCAGTAGACGAGCTTTCCGGTATTCATACCTTATCTGCCCTAGTGATTTGTTAAAAATTGTCAGTTCCCGCTGTCTTTCACATTATAAACGTTTGGTGCGTATCTTCACCCTATACCCGTATCATGTTTATATATAAATATATATTCATATCATTGCAATATTGGTTTTCTACAGCACAAGCAATTACTGATGTAAACAGCTGATAGGAACGAAAAGGTAAGAAAAACTTTAGATTTGAAAGGTAGGTACTTTATTGCAAACTAGCAAAATGATAAGTCTCTATTCCAGGAGCTGTTAAAGGTTTGAAATATTTGTCTTCTGTGTAATTTGCTATAAAAAATGCAATAATTCATATTATTCCACATTTTTAAACTCTGCTGTAGCAGCACATGGATAAAAGGTACTATCAATTGCCACGGAAAAGTCCAATTAAGGTCAACTCGCCTGACTTGACTTGTCCTGAACTTCAGACGAGAGCATTGGTTTTACCACTTTGAATCGTGTTGTAAGTGTTCGCAGGAACAGATTACGTTTCAGACGGCAGCGAGCTCACTTTACGTGACAAAATTGAGTTCATAACAATCTCAATGGTAGCTAATCGGTTCGAGATAAACGCTTGAAACTCGATTCAAACTCGTAAAGCAACAGACAAATTAAGCCTAGTAGGCCCAATTTCAGTATAGCCGTATCACTCGATGAAACCTAAAATACCTAATATCTTACCCTGTCCGTTTTTTTTCTCATCATAATTAAAAAAAAAATAATAACAAAAGTTTTGTAGTTTCTGCACCAGTTCAAACCGCACGTCAGCATCTGAAACACAAGATAAATAAGTAAAACTGCTGTTTCGACTATGTTGGAGAATAAAAAACACATAAGATTTTAATCTTCCCTGGGGCAGATGAACGTCAAGTTAACCCTCCAACGACACACCTAAAATATCAGTTTCTCGTATTGTTTGAAGCGTCCTTTAGGAAGGACGTTGGTTCGTTTATGGTGAGGGAAACTTTACACGACAGCTAAATTATTGTATTCTCTGAATTCAGTGACCGAGGATATTGCTGGGCGCTTGTAAGTACAATTATTGTGCTTCTAAATAAAAAAAATTGTTGAAACCTTAGCCGTCCAGCAAGTTGGCTTAGCCAGCGAAGCTAGTAAATTAATGAACATTTCCATATCTTTGGTCAATTATAACACAGGGACCTGTGCACGTTTCCGATATCGTCAACGAACACAGTAAAGAAATAGAACGCAGAGATGAGGAAACACGTTCTTTTGATTACCATGGGTACACAATTCATAATTTGACAATCATTTTACGGTCATTTTCGTGCCATTTGACTGTCATTGAACTGTCATTTAACTGTTGTTTGCACCCTCTGCTAGAAAGTATGAATTGCAAAGCAGACAGCTTCAACGAGCCGTTCACATTTCAGTTACTGGATTGCGTACGTGTACGAAGTGTCTGCCCCAGGGTGTCTTCTACTGACCCAGTTCGGTCGAAATAATGTAGTACGGCAAGCTATTACATTTCTTTGGTTGGTTGATCACCAAAACAAACTGAGAATAATACTATTCTCACTGGAAACTGGAAATTAAATAAAAAATAAAGGTTTAGCATATCGAGAACTTAAATCTTGAGCGTTGCATTCGATGCGTTACAGTCCTTCACTCCCGACAATTTATGAGTCACAGATTTTTTTAAATAATTCGGTAACATGAAAGCTAATACTATGTTATTAACACTTTGAGTCCATATATATGCTTATTTTGAGTAACTCTGAAAAAAAAATCAATTCAAGTTTTGGGTGGAATCCCACCCATTAGGACAGAAGGGTCGGCTGTTCATAGCAGACAAATGTTGCTTGGTAGTATGTTTAATCACACTATACAATGTCCAGAGAAAAAATATAGCACGCATTGAATGTCAGATAATAGCATGAATTTATTCAAAGAATTCGCTTTTCATTTAATTGATGCTTTATAAGGAACAAATCGAGTAAAAATATGACTAAAAAGTAGACCTGAATAGCTATCACGCTGTTGTACAGTTCTAATATGTGACAGTTCTCAAAAATAACTTTCCAAGCAATTGCATTTCTTGTTCAGACTCAAGTAGCTATAAGTTGCATTACAAACACATTACAAACACATTGTGGTCTACCTTATCTTGAACATGGCACCAATTGCATCGCCCCTGTTTTTCTACATACTCAATCCTGATATGAGCTCCAATAATACAAGCGTTTAGTGACGCATGACGGACAAGTAATGTTACGCCCGGCTAATGATGAAAGACACTAAGCCTCCATCTGTTCATCAGCAACTTGACCTATGAATAACTGCCACAAGAGATCGAAGCTAGGAAGAACATTCTGCCAAGAGTGTCAAAAAGGCAAATTGTGTAAAATTATATCGAGCACAAATCAAATGTCATCATTTTCCCATTGAATAACTCAATAGTTCTCCTATTCACTCAGTAAGCTCTTCAATTTCGGACAGCAGAGATTTTTGACAGAAATAGAAATGATCGCCTACGAAATTTGTAGGCCTACTAAGCAAAGGCTCAAGCACCAGCCGCACATTATCAGTTGAGGGCGACAATACTTCCCCTACTTCAACATGAACATCTGAAAGAAATATCTTCTGGAAATGGCCGGATCACAGACAGTCAACGTGTTCAAAAATCGCATAAAAAGGTACAATGAACAGCGCTCTTCGAAGCTTTAGATCCCTCTGCCGTAGCCCATACGTCAGCTTTAAACTTGTTTCATTCCTCCTCAAGTGACTTAATGCTATCTCCCTTATCCAGCATGAAGCAATTTGTTAATATAACGAAAGTTCTGCTGCAATCGAAGATCTTTGCCTAACTCAACTCATCAATAGCAGTAGTTTCGCTTTATTTTATTTATTTAATTTTTGTGTACCAATAGCTCAGAGCGAACCGAACCCTAGTCTTTCACGCCTCTCCGGAAATTGGCCGTTCGGTCAATCTATTGTCTACTATCTGTACTAAACGATCAAACATACCAAACATAATCGACACTTCTCGAAAACCATCGAATGCCAACCACTGTTTATAGATTTTTTATTTTTAGCTAAGGCGGTAAAGACAGAAAGCCTATTGACCTTTAGTGCAGGCAGGGAAGTCTTCTCCAGGTACCCAGTTGCTTAAGTGCCAACTGAACGTATTTTTTTCCAGAAGGCACTCG
>LQNS02278091.1:6803770-6817983 GCA_001587735.2 Parhyale hawaiensis | reverse complement strand
TCAGTATTAGATAGGGGAAAAATGAGGAAGCCAGCGGGGGTTTTCCTGAAGGGCTAACTTACTGCCGTCATTTATCGCACACGTGCAACAGTCATTAATAACCCAATATGCCGTCATTTACAATGACGGCTCGGGACACTAGTCCCTGTAATATTTCGTAAAGATCCATCCATAACTTTTTTAGTTATCTAAGTGATAAACTGACAAACACACAGATAAAGAAACACACAAACTCGATGAGAACATAAACTCCTTGGCGTAAGTAATTATTTTTATTTTCAAGCCAAGTTTTGGTTCAGCGTTTTGAGTTGTTTTTTCTCGGCACGTTCTCGGTACTCCACAATAGTTACCTGGAAAAGTGTCCATTTTGTCAAATGTTTCTTAAAGCCTCTAGCAAAATACTTACGCAGGGGTCGGCAGCCAGGACAGCATGTACATCCGGGTCTATTTCCGCAACCTGGCTTTGAACAGTCGACACCCACGCACTCTTCATCAGGGCAGATCTTCCCTTCCATGGGCCTGCATAAAAAATTCAAAACACCATAATAAGACCTAAATATTTGTGTATATATATATATATATATATATGTGAAGTAAATATGTCTTGTTTGGACAAACTGCTTGTGAAATGTGACTACGCAAACTAAGAGGCGCCGTGTACATTAACAATATTAAAGATTGTCCAAATATTCAATAGAAGTCCTTGAATTTAGAGTTTACTCTAATGTTGTAGTTTACTTCTAAAACCAATGTCCTATCCAACACTTCAAAGCTGTTTACTTATTACGAGTTGAGAGTCATTAGGTATTAAAACAGCCATGAGGTAATGAGATAGCCACGAGGTTGGTGGAGTTTCTCAGCGCGTTTCTCTAGCTTTTTTTATAGAACTACAAGAGCTAAGATATCCGTAATATATGAGAGCGTAAGTAGAGCGCTTCAACTAACAATTTTACCTCCACCAAGGAGGTTGAGTTTAAAAAAAAAATTGTCCCTATGCCTGTGTGTCGATTTGTTTCCCTGTTTGTCAATTTGTTTGTTTGTTTGTTTGTTTGCCTATTTGTTTACTTGCTTGTCTACTTGTTTGCATGTTTGGCTACTTATTTGCTTCTTTGTTTACTTGTTTGCATGTTTGTCTACTTGTTTGCATGTTTGTCTACTTGTTTGCTTGTTTGTCTACTTGTTTGCATGTTTATCTACTTGTTTGCATGTTTGTCTACTTGTTTGCTTGTTTGTCTACTTGTTTGCATGTTTGTCTACTTGTTTGTATGTTTGTCTACTTGTTTGCATGTTTGTCTACTTGCGTGCATACATCCATCTCACCAAACAATGACTTTGAAATGTTTTCGTTTATTAAACTTTCATTCCTCTTGCGTGCTTTTTATCTCAACTCATCAAAGTATATTCTATTAGTAAAGTTTTTATTATATAGCTGAGTTAATACGACTCTGTTTTGCAAATATGCGCTTGCTTTCAATATCTTACGAATTTTTCTTCTCTCATCTTATTTTCCTGCTCATACAGTGGCGAAACCCATTAAAGCTCCACGGCAATCCATTACTGTTCTTTTTTTTTTGTTATTTTAATATAGCTATGCAAAAATGTTCGGTACAAACTAAAGTAAACCAACTTTATTCATGAACGTCTCTTCCTTTTCAGCGAACCGCATTTCCTATGACTGATCATTTTTTCCGTTTTCTATTCACTATCTTCTTACGGAAGGCTATGTTTTTGGTGAAGTTTGTCAGTTATTTAATAACAAAACTCAAAACGTTAGGGAAGGATTTTAATGGAATTTGTAGGAACTGGTCACATTGTCTCAAGAAACATAATTATTTTTTATGATAATTCGTCTGCACGTTTGAGTGTTTGTCTGCCTATCTCCCAGTCTATTGGCTACATGACTCAGAAACTATGGGCAAATTTTTATCAAATTAACAAGAATTGTTAGGGGTGTCATAAGGAACACATTTGGTCTCTGGCAGTCTAGCACCCAGTGAAGTATGCGAAACATTAATTAAAGCCTGCAGGAAGAGATTGGTAACTATATTGAAGTTAATGAAGATTTTGCTACACAGTATTAATGGGAGATTTCTACAGCGTGATCATTTTTCTCTCCCTTGAAAATAAGGATATTGTTATATTTTCTTAAACACTGCACATCATTTAGTTTTGCAAGCATATATTGGCTGTATGCTATCTTATATTATAGTATATTTTTCCTCTTTTGTTTAGGCATGTAGTGCACTGAAAGTAAAAATGTATATTATGTTCATGCGTAACAACAGTAATTTGCAGCACTGTATATCCCAGGCATCTTTTTTCTGTTGGAAGGCTAGCCCAGGGACCTCAACAAGTATCACTGTTAAGTATTTGATAACTGAGCTGCGTACTTACACCAAGTGATTGCACAGTTCTCTAGTACTTGTATTATTCAACTGAATATTTGACAACAATTAGCTTACCTCACGTATGTAAGCAACGCTATCGCAAGTAGAAAACACGCGGCAGCCTTCATTATTTCAAAGCGTTTATGTCCAGATGACTCGTCTGTCCAACACAAGCCGTCAAACTGACCAGCACTTCCTGCTGCACTGGCGCACGAGCGACGCAAGTGGGTTTGTTCTGTGCCTACTGACCAGGATACCGCACCTGCAGCTGTGCCTATGCTAGAGGTCATGTATATGCAACGGTATGCTCATGTTGTGCACTTTCTACCGGTTAGAAAGTCGTTCCTGTTTTGAGAGTAGGTGTACAACTTCGGCCTCAAGATTCAGGGCGCGTTCGGTTGGATTGTGAGCGGACCGCACGACACTCTGACTATCCACTCCTCGCAGGTGAGGCTGATGCCATATTGATAAATCTTCGATAAAATTCGTTCCAGTCAACCTACCGACTTGACGCAAAGAATGAACTGTTCTTGGAGACGCAAAGAATGTATCTACTACAAAAAAAGCTCGTGCGTGAGCATTGGCCAACGGTAAATTACAAAATTTATTTGACCCAATTTTAGGTTAATTTGCAGTCCTAAGCTTTAATTACCGTGCTCCACAGTTAGTATATAGCTATAAATTTGTTATTCATATTGATAAACACATTTTTTGTATCGTATCACCGACAATCGCTTACTCTTTTGAATGAGCTCGTTCTGTTGCCTGAAAAATATTTTATTGTAGTTTGCAAATTTGCAAATTGCAGTGAACAGTCAAGGTATCGTGTTGTCCTTGGGTCGTGAAATGAACTTCGGGACTTGACTTGTTCGGAACTTTAGAAACAACTAGACGACCCGTGACCCGTTCGGTCGTCATCACGATCGTCTTTGCTTTCGCACTAAAGGAGGCGTTATTTAGCTGGTCATAGACCACACGCTATTCGGCCGTCCTTTCTGCTCGTCAAAGAGCTGCCCATACGGCTCAGTGTCAACAGATTCTATGCTTGTCTCACGAATATTGAACACGCAGTCTGTAAGCAAATTCAATTTATATGTTACGTATTCTTGTTTTATTTTCCGGAGCAACTTTTGAATTATCGTGCCCGTTCTTGCAACCAAGGGGCAGGTTCCACGTGTGTATCACAGATTCAATCAAATTAAAGGGCTAATCCATGAAATAAGTATTGGGAGGGGGGGGGGGCTGTGCCCTAGTCCCTTGAATTTCCTCCCGTCCGAAAGCGAAGAAGCTATGTCAGATGCCACAGGCCAGGCCCTACCCTAGTCCATCGCATTTCTTCTTGTCTAAAAGTGACGAAGATGTGTCAAACAAGACCCAAATAAAGAAACAAGCATAATAGATAACAGTATAATATAGATAGATATGCTTGATTCTACCAGTTAAATTGAGCTTCACACCCTGAGCCGTAATCGATTACCTCTGAGGTCTCCTGAAAACTCATTCTGCAAAAAAAAAGAATGTTTTAGCTATTCAACAGCATAGGGCTGAGGCAAACACTTGCAACATGATGCAGAGAAGCAAAACTTAAGCCTCTGTGTGAGGCAGTGGACGAGTCAAAACTCAAAATTATAATTTTGCCCATCAAACGAACGCGTTCCTAGTAACCAAAGCTTTCATTTAGCTGTACGTAAAACGTTATCAAAAGACGAAACGCCAGCATGCTAACAACAGGAGCGAGCATACGCATACTGGAGTCATGAAAGGTAAAGTAAGTCATTATGGAAGCACACCCCAAATAAGAAAACCACGTAAGCACAGAGTTGTGCTGCAGGTGTGTACTACATTTGTGCCGACAGGAATGCACAACTGCGATCGACTACAGAGCTTTGACGTCGTACTGACGGACTACCCGTTAGACAACCGTACTCCCAAGCCTTAGGGTCAGTGCCACTCCTCCCCTCCCCATTCGACTGCAAGTGATGGAATTGCTGCTATTATTAATTTACGACCAAAATGACTTTCTTCCTTGGTGTGGTGTCAGCAACTGTGGCACTATACTAAGAGACAGACAAAAATCGTTATCCAATTGATATGAAAAATAACTTGAACTGACGTACGTCTGGTACTCTTAGCCCGCAACCCACCTCAGTGGATTAGCTGAGGATGGCAGAAAAATATATTAAACTCCTTGACTGCCTCTGGGTGCTGTTCTAACCTAGTCCAAATTACAGCCGCGACTCCCCTACATGTTCAATGGCGAGCGGCCATGCCACCGATGAGCCGAAGTTTTTCATTAAGCTACTGCTAGGGCTGCCAATGGGATATCTGAGAAAATCCACGATCATTGGGAAAGGCCTGCAGAAGAACTATTCTTTATCATTGATTAATGCTTTCAAAATTTGTATTGTCTTTGATCTTTTTCATTGCGAGAGTGCAGGAAATAATAGAAATTTTTCAAAGCGATGTTTTTTATTACACTTCTCACAATTAATGTTTTCCCAATCGTCCGCGTTTTCATAAATTAGTATGCCACCTAATAAACGGCAGAAATAAAAAACAACGAGAAAATACCTGTAATAGCTCATTTTTCGACATGTCAACGAATGATTCGAACGCTTGGCTAGGACCTCATCTTCTCCAGCGCTTAAATTCTATCCGAATTGTTGAAGGTGAAGCTTGATGAATTTTGTCTGTTGTCATAAGAAAGGCCGAGATAGTATAGCTTCCTTTCTTGCGTGAATTTAATGTGGTCGATAAACATATCATTTTTATTTCTAGTGAAGCACGGGCTCCCAAAATCTTTATACTAGCCCGTCCTCTCAGTACCTACAGCTATAAATATATGTCATCACATTTTTATTTATCCAAATATGATCTAAGCTTGGCCATCTGCTTATGAAGAGCGGAATTTGAAAACTTGAGGCTTTCTGCCACTTTTCGGGTTGCGAAGTGCGGGCTATTCTCAATTATTAATCGAGGCCCAGCTCCCAGTGGCCTGCGGAGAGATAATTGAAAACCCACCAGAGCTAGCAAAGTGTCGTGCATCCTATCTGACATGAGTGTTTTAGAGCAGCACAACGCATCAGCAAAACGGGACACGAATCCGAGCTCCGTGAGGTTCACATACAGTCTTCTACTATTACAACAAAAGAAACGACACCCCGAGTCCGACTCAATCCCGGGCTGCTTGTCACATCCCCACACAGAAGCAGAAGAGAAACGAAAATAAAACAAGTAAAGGATGATAGAGGTAACTGAAATATTCTTATGGATGTGTGAGATGCCGAGGTAAAAGCAAAGCTCCACTTAGCAGAGATGGCGTGCCTAGCCGGGCTTATCTAGCGCCTGGCGATGGGCGACGACTGTCGCGGTGGACAAATGAGTACCTTGATTAACCTTGACTGGTTTTGAGTTTTGGTCTTGCCACGTTAAACCTTTTTTCAATAGCTAGTTTCAAATACCGCAAATTTGAGAAAATGCCACTCGAATAATTGAGGTTTAGCAGTCACAAGAGCAATTGGTTTACGATAAAGAACTGAAACTGTCAACGGTGCCAAACCCTACACTCAGTTATATTTTTCTTGACTAGTAATGCTAATCGGCTTGCAATACCCTGACAGAATTCTGTATTTTGAAGAGAAGCTACTGGAGAAGTCGTTAGCTTTTTATGAGAAAGCAGAAACCAATATATATTTTTTTTTAAACGCAAGCCAATGACAGTGCCCATTGGTCTCTTTAGTGGCCGAAAATGTTAAGAATTATAGATAACTTATATAAATATAGAAACTAAATGCTTTTTGCGTGCTAAATGATGGCATTTTTTCGGGGTTTGACTTGCCCGAAACTGGAGAGAGAAGCTTTGGGTTTGCAATTTCTAATCCTGTTGCAAGTGTTAGAAGCAATCGGATATGTATGTTCAAATGGCTAATAACCCTCTTTTACGGTGCAAATTCGAGTTTTCGGAAATCTCAAGGGCAAGCGATTAAAAGCCTACGCCTGAAACTCAGTTCAAGAAGTCGAAGCCGGGGCACTTTTCTATAATTTCGTACAAGTTAGGCATCGCTGGCTCAATCCCAATAGAACACGCACAGAGAGCTTAAAAAATAATAAAGCTATTGAGCTCACCATTCTACGAGGAAGTGCATTTCAGGGAATCGTCTGGGTAGCATTGCGGACAATATCCGACTGTGGCTTCTTAACAAACAGGGCCGATACTTTTTCGATGCTAGTTAATGATACCGCCAATCCACAACAGGGACGATAATGCCGATCAAGAGAAAGTTACAGTTCACTAGAATTAAATTTTTTGGTGCTTTCCGATGTGTTGTAGATAAATGATAATTTCTCGATTTGAAAAGGCTTCTGCAAGTAGGCTGGGCAAAGAATGATAGCTGGGTAAACGGTAAAGTCAACTTGACCGTAACCCCAACTGGGAAACCCGCATGCACTGGTTTGTGCTGCAGATATAGACCAACAGGCCCCAGAGGAGAATACGGCTGCAGTAGACCACAGATGTCTAGAGCTATGGCGCCTGTGGTGGAAGACTCCATGCGACAATATCTGCGACCCCCCAAACCTCCCCATTGCTAGGGAAGGTCAGTAACCCGCAGCAGTATGCAGACCGGATGCTGACCGATCACACAAGCACGCCAAGAAGATGCCCAGCTGGGAACTGGGTACGAACCAGCGACCTTGAGAGTCGACGTCAGACGCTCTAGCCTGCCGCTACTGCCGCGGTTCTTAACATATATGCTCCTTATGGCATTCCATGAACCCAAGGTTGAACTTACGTAAGGTTTTCTCATCATCAAACAATCACATAAAAATAACAAACAAACATTTGACGTCAGAGATCGTCACAACCAATCAGCGGAGTCAATCCTCTCCTCTCAAAGAGGGTGACTTCCCGGATTGGCTACGTGGAGATGTGACGTCATCAGTTTGTTTTATTTGTTTGCTATTGTCGCAGTGATACACCTAACAGCGTGCTCTAGGAACCGATGCACTTAGAACCGCACAGTAATTTTTGTTTTGCAAAAACCAAGATAGTCTCTCCAACTAGCGTGAACTTGGGTAAATACTTCAGTCTGTTTTCTAGCTTTTGCTACACCTCAATGGCGAATCATAGCAAACTCAAGAATTGTTTTTTGAAAGAATAACTTAGTTTGTAACCTTCACCGTGGTTTCATAAGTAAAACCTTTGTGTGTGATCATAGTGAATTGAATGGATGATAAGTGAGTGTGCATAAATAATCTGAAAAATAATGAAGGCAAATCATATCGTACGATGAATAATTCTGACACTTAGTAATAGGTAAGCAATAACGGAAGGAATCGCGTGAATAATCTGATAAGAAGAAAATTTACTCTTTATTTTAGTAGGCATTCATACTCTCCTTCTATAGATTTTTGAATAATTTAGTAACCTTTGTTCGTTGTATGAGTAAATCTCGCATAAACGAAGAGTATGTTTTTTTTTTTTTTTTTTGCGGGAAAATAACACGCCGATTTTTTAGAACGCATTCGGCCCTCTTCTAAGTTTAAGAAGGGCTATTAACCATAGGCCTGGTTTACGTACGGTAGTTAAGATTCTATCCTGCAAGGCTTTGAGGAGTCCTGCACCCAGAAGACGGTATAGATCAGGAAGCAAAGAGCGTAACGTCAGGACTCATGAGAAATTAGCTCCAAAAAGTGACGTCATCATCGACTAATCTATGACTGAGCAGCCTAGGAGCATTTTAACTAATTTAACCAGAAAAATCGTCTTAAGTTGCAAAATTCATCTCTAGCGCATAAATAAATTAAGATAATATATACTAATTTATCAATTATCTATGGAAAATTGCAGTGCATGCTGGTCGGAACTTTCACAGTACTAGAATCGAATTTGGTCCCTTTTGGTGACCTGATTTATCTACTTTTTCTTAATTGAAGCCTTATTTACACTTCGTATGCTGTTCACAGTGCTCTTCACCGAACATATTTATTGATACCAACAAATATAAGCACCATCATTGTCAATTCTGTACGCGAGAGAAACCTTAGCAACAGTTAGCCTATTGCTCGAACGTTCTGTACTTGGCGGCAACATATTACAATAATTTGCAGCTCAAGTAGCTGGCCAGTCATGGGCGGGAGATTGAATGAAATAAATCGAAAAAAATACGGCGATATGTTCAGAAAAATAACATACGAAGGCCTGAGGTCCCACACTCAAACACTTCGACTCGTCGATGTGATGTAAATTTGCTACGTGCGGTCACGGCTAAGTTTTATTTTAGTCCTATTGAGTCCTCCCGTTGCATTCTTTGCTTNCGATATGTTCAGAAAAATAACATACGAAGGCCTGAGGTCCCACACTCAAACACTTCGACTCGTCGATGTGATGTAAATTTGCTACGTGCGGTCACGGCTAAGTTTTATTTTAGTCCTATTGAGTCCTCCCGTTGCATTCTTTGCTTCCTGGTATAGATTAACTTACCTCTGTCTAAAGGGATGCAGATCAATTAGCTACATCCCATTCGTGCCCAGTTTGATTCTTTCCATTTTTACACTCGTACTGATTGTGTCTTTTTCTTCTATCCATTGCTTTTCCTAATTTGAGTGCCCTGTGTGCTGTGTTAATGGGGAAATATTCTCTGGCGCGTTTTCCTCGTTTTCTATTACTTCTCTTTTTTTTTTTTTTTTTGAAACGCCATTGCAGAGACCTGGGTGTACTTTGAACTAGCTATAGACACTACGTATTGAATACAGCTAAAAAAGTAATGCGGGGATATATTGTTTTTAAATCGTTTAAAAAGCGCATGAAAAATTAATATCGTCTCGACTGGATAAGGGGGTTTACTTGGAGCTTGCAGAGGAAACATGTGTCGCCTGGAATAGTCAATAATGGTTAATTAAGCTGTTTGTCACTAAAAACTGGAAATAAATTACTTATATTAAAAAAATTGAAAAACGATCCAGCTGAAGGTAAAATTTGCCGAGTAATTATTGATAAAGCTTTAGTAACACCAAAAAGTGAGACGAGTTTGTCTGGGCTGTCGGCAGTTTGGTCACGCACTATCTTAAATTAATAACGAAGCTCTCCATCCCCCATTTTCTCTAAGTTCTATACTCGTGGTTTCAATCATTTTGCAGGGACAGACTTGGATATTCCAAGAGTGCGTAATTTGGTGCTACCACGTCCCGACAGAATTACGTGGGAACGAACACTGGCGGATACAGGGGGGGGGGGGATTATTTATGGCATTTGCCTTCCCCTCAGGAATTTTGGGGGAGGCATTCATAACAAAATGCCCCCCGACGGGAAATTATATTGAACGTGCTTTAACAATTTGTATATGAAAGAAAGCGTTCTGAAGCTGAAATAGAATATTTTTCAAGAGTGTTTGTGCTGAGTCTATTTCTCTTTTTGCTCTAAACTAGTTTAGTTCATTTGTGAAAAATCATTTACATACTGAGAGTCACCAGCAGATATAGGTTGCTGCCACTTGCCGCCAGAATGCGACAGGAAGGACTTGAAGATGATGCGTGCTGTTTGATCATGAGCAGGAAATTATATTCACCTACACTACTGCTACACGCGTTACTAACAATAGCAATGACTGAAAATTACTGGTTCTTGTGTTAAAAGAGCAGAGTAAAATATAGATGCCTCAGAATAGCTGTTGTTATGCGAATTTCCAAACTTGCCAATTTTATGTGTCTTTTCTTTCAAATGTCTTTCATATAAGTGCTACAAATCATGAAAAGTAAGTTGCTCAACTATGAAAAACAAGCTAACTACTGTGAAAAATATTTACTTTAAGCTGTCCATAACTGGTGTTTTAGGTGAAAAATTCAATTTGTGATTTAGATGTTTAAGACTGTGATGGTGCTTTAAGGACGGCCCAACTGTGGAATAAAAACAATGTTCAAGAAAAAAATTTCCAGGATTATTGATAATAGACAGCACAATAGACTCCATAATAATAAAATACTTTTATGATGGATGCCATTTACTAAAATATCAGTGTCCACAGCTCCATAGTGTAAGCAGAGTCGCTCGGGGATACAGGTGGGGGAGGGGGCATTCATGGTATTTGCCTCCTCCACAGGAAATGATACTGAACATTTATAGTATGTAAAAGAGAGTGTTTTATTGTGCTTTAAGAGAAAATATTTTATCATCACTGTCAACACCACATATATCTGAAGAGCGGTACCAGATATTAACCGTTGAGGTCGTAACCACACGAAGCCAGATAGCGGCAGTATTATGTAAGGCAATTCGCGCTGATTGTCTATCAGCAATTACATGTAACTCGCGACTTTTACGTGTCTCGGCTCTTACGCTCTCTACTTTAAAGAACGGAATTTTGTGAGCCTATCTCAAATTTTACGAAATGTGTTCCCTGCTCTCGAATATTACGATTTATCCAGTATTTTGAACGTTTTCGATGAGTAAGGTATCACTTGTTTATTGTATAACACCAACTTCTTGAGTAATTAATTGGCATGATATCAATTGTTTTTATATATATTTCCTTTATACTGATGCAGAAAAACAAAAAAAATTTTCCACCTAACTTAGCATCGTCCTTGCTTGAAATACAAGTTTCTTTGTACGCCATAGTAGCACAGTGTTCCAATTTAACATTTTTAATGTTAGATTTAGCATTATAAATTTGGTTTTAGCATCTAGCAGGGAAAACAGCATCAAAACAGTATATTAGCCAGCTTTGGGCTTTTTTTTTTTTGGTAGTTAGCGCAATAAAGTAGACAACTCAAGCAAATTTTTTATCACAGGTACCAAAAATCACAAATCCTATAAATCACCCCCGGTGGAAGCTGGTAGCCATGCAGATTGTCTAATGTAGCCACTGAGTGCAATCATGTTAAGCAATGGAGAGCTAACATACCTATACAGTGTGTTGTGTTTATGAAGTAAAATTATTCATCCTCCTGATTACCTCCACAGAGGAGGTTATGGTTTCGTCGTGTTTGTCTGTATCTTTGTCCGTATGCTGTCTGTCTGTCACCAAGATAACTCAAAAAGTTATGAACCAATTTGGACTAAATGTACAGGGATTGTTAGGTATGTTTTGAGGAACAGATGATTAACTTTTGGTGAAGATATGTCTATCCGTTTGTTTGTTTGTTTGTCTGCCTCATTTTTCTCGATACCATAACTCAAAAAGTAATGAATGGATTTTGATGAAATTAACATGATTTGTTAGGTATGTAACAAAGAGTAAATGACCAAATTTTGGTAATGATCCGTTAGTTCGTTCGTTTATCACTGTTTTTAATTTCATGCTTTTTAGTACAAAAACTCAAAAATAATGAATGGATCTTTCTGAAATTCTTAGGGGTTGTTAGTAATGTTGAAAGACATAAATGATTCAATTGTGGTGCAGATCGGTTTTTTCGTTTGTATGTTTGACTCATGTTTGTCATGACGTTTGTTAGCAGTATAACTCAAAAAAGTATGAATGGATCTTCCAGAAAACTGCACAAGCTGTTATTACTATGAAAAGACACAAATGATTGCATTTTGGAATTTATACAAAGAAAATTATTGTTTCAGAGCCAAATTGAATTTTTTTTGCTACCGTTGCCTCGCTTGGCGGAGGTATGCGCTCTCATAGTTCTCTAGTTGTACAATAAAGCTAAAACAACAGAATTTCTTAACCAAAAACAACAGTTGAGATACAAAGTTCAGAAAAATTTAGGAAGCTGTAATATACATTTGCAGGTAAGAGTATACTATTATTCCAAAAAAATGAACAATGAAAATTACACAACTAATACATTATTTACAAAATCTAAAAAATTATTCTATAATTGCATATCAAAAGCCATCGGCGTTTTCAAAAACCCTCAACTTTATCCCATTTCAATTATTCTGACTAATTGCTTCTCGTTAGAAATGTGACATTCCTTAACTGAAATAAATAAGTAGCTCAGTTTATTACCCTAGTATTTTTTATCAAAAAAACAGCTAACATAAACGCTGTGAAAAATTTTGTTGGCAATAGACCCACCTACTGGAAAAATTATGGTTTGCCAGTAATTTGATAGAAGCGTAGCAGTAAAACTAACTATTACTCAAAAATTTAATTAATGCAAAAATTGAAACCAACTAGATGCTTCTATCATTGTTTTTTCGTGTGCTCATAAAATATTAGGAAGAAAAAAAAAACGCCGTAGAAATATTAAAAAGACCTGGAAAGTGGTTATCAAAGAATAAAAACGTTTAATCTACATTAGATTATTAGATTAGATAGGCGGCAGTAGACGAACCAACAGGCCCATTCTCAAAGACACACCGAAACTTGCGCCCCAGCCTTCTATGAGCTATTGCCATTAAGTGAGTAGGATATAAACGACTAGGGAAAAGAGAAAAAAAAGAAGAGGAGGGAGAAGAGTCTCAGCAAAAGAGACGATCACGAATGCACGAAATTATTATCAATAGCCGCTGATATGCGGAGTTAAAGATGTCAGACACCCTTAAACAGTTTTACAGATTTAATGTGCTGAATAAGTCCTTGTGTTATGATAAATTTTCGTTGAAATTTAATGTAAACCATTTTTTTTTAATGTTGCTCTTGCATAGCTTTTTGCTGTGTAGTGGGAGAGTCCTACATAACTTTTAACAACTTACCGGCCTGCCGGGAGCACGCATGCCAAGCTAGCAAGGATGATGTAAAACGCATAAATACAAAACACAGTTTATTCTATGCTACTTATAAAGCATCCCACATCAAAATTGTGACTCATCAACGATAAACAGTGACAATCGCACAGCAACTTTAACACTATCCACAAACTGCCTCAAACGAGTGTGTAGGCGAAACAGACCATGTAGATCGACGACTTGCTAATTAACTAGAAACATGTCGGTAGGTAATGCGTGGCAAGCACGGTACAATAGGAACGCGTGGCAAGCACGGTACGATAGGAACGCGTGACAAGCACGGTACGGTAGGAAACTCGTGACAAGCACGGTACGGTAGGAAACGCGTGACAAACACGGTACGGTAGGAAACGCGTGACAAACACGGTACGGTAGGAAACGCGTGACAAACACGGTACGGTAGGAAACGCGTGACAAACACGGTACGGTAGGAAACGCGTGACAAGCACGGTACGGTAGGAAACGTGTAATTTACTTTCGTAGATAATCTAGTACGTAAATACACATGAAAACACAAAGATTAACGCGGGAGCAAACTGACAAGTAAACGTACCGGAAATCGCATAAGTTAACGTACGGATAACCAGGTGAAAAAACACATGGGAAACGCAAAGATCAATACCTAGGAAACGCCCAGTAAACACTGATAACTCCAGCAAAGAGAGCTAAACACCCGGATAACTATCAAGTAAATACGCGGATAAGCGCATGGACAATCACGAAAGAAATCTCATAGATAGACTATTAGGTAAACACGGAGGTAAACACATGAACAATCACGAAGGCAACCCCCTAAACACTTGGGCAAACACATGAACAATCACGAAGGCAACCCCCTAAACACTTGGGCAAACACATGAACAATCACGAAGGCAACCCCCTAAACACTTGGGCAAACACTTGGGCAAACACTTGGGCAAACACTTGGGCAAACACTTGGGCAAACACTTGGGCAAACACTTGGGCAAACACTTGGGCAAACACTTGGGCAAACACTTGGGCAAACACGTGGGCAAACACGTGGGCAAACACGTGGGTAAACACGTGGGTAAACACGTGGGTAAACACGTGGGTAAACACGTGGGTAAACACGTGGGTAAACACGTGGGTAAACACGTGGGTAAACACGTGGGTAAACACGTGGGTAA
>LQNS02278091.1:6784120-6803456 GCA_001587735.2 Parhyale hawaiensis | reverse complement strand
CTTAGAGATTGACTCAGACTCTGTTATATGCGCAACCCTCTTCCACGCAGACGTCTATATCGGACAGTAAACAGTACAGCACACGTAACTCTGCTTAACTTCGGGCATTTACATAGAAACCCGGGTCCCGGAAGGCCGGCGGCGCTCCATGGCCTGCAAAACTTACCCGCCCAACAGAACAGTGAACTGAAGGGACGAGCGGGGCGCAAACGCGCCCGCCCGGCGGATCGTCCGCTATCCAAGATCGCCAAAATGAAACAGGACCAATGTTGCCAACCGCTATCCAAGACGGCTCGGGAGCCTTGTAAAAACAAAACGACAAAGGTCGCACCATTACAGCTGTGTAAAGAGATTTAGCAATTTCCAGCATTTCTTCTTCGAGAATCCAGTAGGAAACCCAGATTTCATTTGGCAACGGTATATGTGACCTTATCTCGACTTTTACGAACGTATCTCGAGTATTACGATTTCATCCGGCCCCAATATCTCGTAAAAGTCGAGAGTTACATGTAGTGTGTCTACCACAAGCTTGATGTTCTTCGTTTATGTGGTAAATGGTACTTGGTGCGTTATTGAATGTTTTTTCAACAGTGATGCTATGGCATTTGAAAAGCGTTTTGTCAAAGCCTGTTGTCAGTTCGATAATTTATAATCACGCATTTTTCCTTAGATTGACGTTCAAGAATTGGGTATAAATTTTAGTCAAAAATAATATTAAGGTGAATGTAATGCGAGCTAGTGCACCCATAATAAATGAAGGGTATTTCTTGGTTGGAACTCGCAAAGAACAACAAACGGGGTTGGACGCTGGACTCCATTTTTAGTATATCTTTTACTACGTGTCAAAGATCACTTTAACTATTTTCGCTGGTGGTTATTCATTTGTTACTTATGAGCATCGGTAGCTGTATAGCCACTGTAAACGACCCATATGATTACGATTACTATATTTGATTAAATATGAAAATAAAATGAAAACCATGGTAATACGCAAGGCTCAAGGAAAAATATGAAGGCATCTCATGAATACCAAAAAGTTACTTGCTTGCTTGTTGAGCGTGTTCAAGTACTGGTCGTATCTCTGATACATATGTAAAACAGTTTCAAAAATGGCAAATGAATTGGATATTTCAGAGACTTCTACGAATCTGAATAAGGTAGTGTAATATTCAAGGACATGGCATAGATTTGCTTCCCATAATATCTCAGACAAACGAAACTGCATTTTACGTCAATTGCTCACGCATAGAGTGATTTAAGTATTAAAGCTTCGTTCCCTGGTCTGTTGGGGTTTGGAATTGATTGCCGGCATCGGCTTTCGGTCGTGTTGGCCTGCAGGCGTCTAGGTCAGCTGTTAATGGCTATTTGTTTTATTTCCTTTAGCAGCGTTTCGGGCTTCCGGGTGTTGTAAAGTGCTTCATCTGGTTATGCTAGCTGTACTTATTGACAGAGCGTGAAGTGTTAATAATAATAATAGACCCTCATAAATTGCAGGCTATCATATTTTATAAGACATGAAAAAAATCGCGGATCTTCATTGCCTCCAAAAATGAACTGCCTACCCCAAAAAACAATCGAAAGTGAAAAAAAAAACTGATATATTTTATGCAGTAGAGTTGGGAAAAATCTGTTACAATTCGTTTACCGCATGCCCGCTTGCCTAGGATTGAAAGGAACACCAACGTAGCTATTATTATTGTTAATCTGCCAAAAAAGAAGGCTTAATTTAGCTTCACACGGTGACTGGACGTTTTTGTTATTCGACATCGGGCGACGTCAAATTTATGCAACAATGCAGTGCACATGTTTACTGAATAAAAGTAAAATGACTAGTGCTGCAATAAAATCATCTGTTGGGCATTCAGAAAAGCGGGTTTTGACATATGCGTCATTTTTAATAAAACAACTGACTTGATTGAATGAAGCTGTGAACCTCTCGTTAATTTCATAAATGCCTTCGCCAAGGATGTTACTTCTTTCATGTTTTGCTTGTCTGTTTAACTGTTTGTCACCAACATAACTCAAAAAGTTATGGACGAACCTTTATAGGCATTGTTACGCATGCTAGGAAGAACAGGTAGTTAACTTTTGGTGAAAGTCCGTTCAACTATTTCTTTGCCTGCATCCTTTTTTTGGTAAAATAACTCAAAAAGCCATGGATGGATTTTTATGAAATCTGCACAGATTCTTAAGAACATTACGAACAGCAAATGACAAAAATTGTGTGGTAATCTGTCGGTTCTTTTTTTCTTTTGCTCTGTCTTTGTTTTATCTTTTTTTCAAAAACAGAACTCAAAAATTTATGAATGAATCTCTATGAAATATGCAAAAATCGTCGTAAATGATGAAAAGCACCAATGATGTAAATTTTTATGATGATTTTTCCATTTGTTAGTGTGTTTGACTTGTCTTGTAATTCTCGGTATACTACTCAAAAAATTACCAATGGATAATCAAGAAACATTAAAAAGCTGTTATCACTGTCAAGAAGCACAAATTATGAAATTTTGGTGGCGATGATAGAATGAAAATCTTAGTTTCAGCACAAGTTTAAACTTTTTGTTTACACTGCTTTGATCGGCGGAGGTATGTATGCGTTCTCACAATTCTCTAGATCATTTACTTATTGTTTTAATGGTTGCCATTGTTAGATTTACTTTCATTTATTCTAAAGCAGTTTTTTATCCTTGCTCTCAGTGTTTTCAGAGAACCCTTACTATAATTTTTTTTCCATTTTCCGAAACGTCAATGATTAAAAATAATTGTGGCCATGTTGGAGGTTCTTTCATCGTGAAGAATACATTCCTAACTGGATTGAACTCTGCTAAGAATCATACATTGATATGAAATGAAAATATTGAAGGACCAAACGACGCGAGCTTGGCTCGAATTGGGAGAGGGGGCCTGGCGCCGAGGCTCATGCCCCCCTCCCACGAGCAAGGGCTAGATCCTCCAGTGGGAACGAATGCGTGCATTGTTTGGTGCTTTGTTGGAACTGTAAGTGATTGTCACGCCAAAAGATAACCTTAAGTTAGTTCAGCCCTGCGATGAACAGATGCTGAAGTGTCTATGGTACCTAGCAGCTAGGGCAGTAGCGCCACCGCAACCTATACATTTGTGATGCACTGTAGAGTAAAGAAGAAGGGTATCCTCGACTTTACCATTTGCAACTAGTTAGATAATTTAAGCTGACTGACTATGAGTTGTAAAAAATTCTAGAGTCTAGCGTTGGATTCACCATTCTATGTAGAGTTTCAGACAATAATCGCATTCTGATTCCGTCTAAGAACACCAAGAGCTTAATCCTGTGAAAATCGACAGGTTTCTACTAGTTGGAATCTAAGGAAGTTTGCCCACCATCACCGCCTGGAACACATCTGCAACACTGAATTCAGTAAAATGTCCGCCATGGAAGAGCGTGGTCTGAAGGTATCCAAAAAATTACAGTCTCAGCCTGTAAAATTTTTGTTTCTGTGCATTCTGAAGATAGAAGTTAGAACTGCTGTTCCTACCTCTCTCGGTTCTCCGCCGGTAGAAGATAGTGTGTTATATAAGCCTCATTTTGCACGCACGACTGCGCTTTGCCACAAACACATTTGCACCTTGCATATGGCTGGGGTTTGGAAAGGGATTCGTCACACATAGTAATGCTGTAGTAGGCCCATAACTGTGGCTCTTTCACCTTGATTTTGCATTGCTTGAAGCAAAGGAATAGTAAAATTTTGGTTTAAAATAGGTTTGTCATTATTCTTGAACGCCATGCAGTACTGCTATACCTATGTATTCCCCTCATCAATGGGGTTGTTGAAAAACTCGGTCTACTCGAGGGACAGATACTATTTACTATGTATGTTTGCTTGAAGCCTTAATTAGCAATCACAGAAATCAAAACTATTACCGTACCTGATGTAAAAATGGCACAACATATTTTCTTAAACTAATTAGACTCTATGAAACATGATCTCCAATGTGAGGCGATAGAGTTTGTACGTCAAAGTTAACCCAATGATTTTTTTTCTAAACTGTGAAGTAAAGTATGATGGTGCCGTATTGACAACTACAGGTAAAACTTATGCAACGGCAGGAGACTGTAGTCAGACAACAGATATTCAACCATTTAGATGCTTTAGGAGTTGCCAAGATGAAATGTAACTAGACGGCTAATACACGAATATGCAGCGCGAGATGACCCAACGTATCTAAAATTATAGCATGCAATATAGACACTACTTAACCAGGTACCGACTGCAGTGGTTACTTCATGACCAATTAACCTACGAGCACCTAATTATAGCATACTTCAAAATATACCTATTAATTTAGTAGTCAACTAGTCAGAGAGTGGACACAGATTACCTACATGAGCGAAAATTACTTCATGCACTAAAATCACCACTGGAAACTATTTAAGTTAATAAGTACGAAAATTGTCGCATGCTTTAATTATATTACATATTTTTGGAAACGCAGCAGCTTTCAAGGGGCGGAAGACAACCAAAATTTGTCAAAATTGTCGCATCTAGAAGGCGGAATTTCGTAAGTGGTCAGAAATAAAACACTTCAGTTCTGCATTGTCTGTATTTCACTTCCTTTCGTATTGTATTGAATCCATATTCAGAAGCTGTCGTCCATCATCTTCTGAGATCTAGAAGTCATTTATAGCATACAGCTTATTTATATAAGTACTCTACACTTTCTATCTCACGCTCATTTATTTCGTTTCGTAAGGCTAAAATATCAATCGCTTAATATTAAATATATGAATATCTTTATGCAGTATAAATATATTCTAAACATCATTTCGAAACTTGTTCCTCATTTTTATGCAGCACATAATTCTATGAACTATTGACGCACACTACGTTTACAGCATATGCGACACGAATAGGAGATTATTAGCACATATATGTAGAAGAACACACGAGTAATTAATTAAACAATTTATGCTATGCTTATATCTATTGCCAAGAAATACCACTGAAGCGGGGTATGCCTTAAAAATTAAGTGTTAGTATTAATAAAAATTTTCTTACTATAAGTTGAATAAAACACTGGAAAAACTTAATGTTCTAACCATGGGAAAAAGATAAGGATTCGAACGTCTGTAACAGCTGATGTCTAATTAATGATCTGTAGCGAAATTGGCAGCAAAACCAAAATAAAGAATATCAGTTCTTCAAAATCAGTCAGTAATCCCATTGCTCTACTCTAGAACGAGTACCTGAACATCATAAGTAGTATACGCAACAGAAACGACAATTTAACAAATTTTAAGTAGATAACCAGAAAATCAGGCACACAGATTGCTCCTCTTTGTAGCAGGGTTTCACTCTATCTAAAATTTTCTTTGTGTGCTTTAGGAAGCTGAAGATTTCCAGAATAATTTGTTTTGAGCGAATTTGTTTTGAGGATTCTTCTTAATCCTCCCCGCTTTGAGCCAATTTCGGCTTAGACAAAAGCGTTGGTGGTTCTGATCCCACTAATATATTTAGAATCCCTATGCGATGGCATGCCTTGGTTCTAAACCCTGTCATCGTGATGGCAGAACTCAGAAGTTCGCCTTCAGAGTGTTTCAGTTGGTTGCCCAGTGGAATATTTCATTTTAGTCTTCTTGTCGTGACGACAATACGCTATCGTTCGTCATCGCAGTATTTTGAATTGAGTGCCCCGGAAATTACCCTCTCCGTACGCTTTCTTCACGATCAAAATACATAATTGTTGCTCATCACAGTATATTAGGAACGCTTATACCTTTGTGTAATTATTCCTTGTCCTATGCTAATTATCGCCGTGACAGTAAGACTTTGCCGTTTACCGCGTAGGGTCCCCACACTTGTAGCAGGAGCAGTCCGAGGGCTCCCTCAGGCTGACTTTCATCACCGCCTTGGCGCCTGTGAGCTGCNTACCTTTATACCCTTGTGTAATTATTCCTTGTCCTATGCTAATTATCGCCGTGACAGTAAGACTTTGCCGTTTACCGCGTAGGGTCCCCACACTTGTAGCAGGAGCAGTCCGAGGGCTCCCTCAGGCTGACTTTCATCACCGCCTTGACGCCTGTGAGCTGCACGCCGTCCGCATCGTAGCAGTGACTGAGGACCACGTCCCGCTGGCGGAGGGAGGTCTCTCTGCAGCACCGACAGTCCTGGCAAAACAAAGATGGTGAATACTTAAAGATCCTTTCGTAACTGCTTGAGTTACGCTGCCAATAGAAAAGCGGCAAGCAAACAAACAAACAAAAGGTTGAATGTATCTTCACCAAAAGTTAATCTGTTTTTCCCAACTTACCTCCCAACCACCGTAAATTTTGTAAGGATCCGTCCATAACCTTTCGAGTTATCTTGGTGACGGACAGACAAACTCAACAGACACATGATCTCTTATGCATAGGTAAAAATGGCAATAGACTACCAAGCGCTGACTCCAATAATTAGTGACCTTACAGCAAAATTGCGAGGTACAACTCAAAATTCTCTTGTACAGATGCCAGTATCTAAAAAAAATCAGCAACGACAAACTTTGCTACTTCGTAGTGATGAAGCTACTGGTTGAAACAATAGCTAGAAGAGACTAAAATAGTTAATTTATATGGAATTCGGTCTGTTGAAATTTGCAAGTTGTGTAAGGTTTCTGTCTTTCAATTGAAGCCCCTAGAAGTATAAGGCACCTATCACCATCTTTTAACAATTTCAGAAAATATCATCAAGGCTTGATGACTTCAATATGCGTGCATCTCAGAAAATAACGCGTAACGAAGGTATTGATTTGTTTTCAAATGTTGCGTAATATCAAAGCTAACATATGACCTTTATCTCAAAAATGATGACAGTTATAATGAAATGAAGAGTAATGTTGACTACAGAGCTTGCCATATGATTTCAAGAGCTTCAATATTGTATAATAATGCATCAGTGGCAAGCGTCATCTCAAATTATTGTAGAAAAGACTTGGTCAAAAACCCTCGTTTTGTTCGTTGCTATTCCTGGATCGATTGTGAAAGATACTTCTCTTCGTTGATTTCTTCTATACTCCATCGGTATCTCGCGAGCTCAAAGCAAATTTAATGTTCTTATGTGAGACGAAACTAAAATTGATTATCCGTGATACGGTTAAAGTGTACTTCAAGGGTTTTGGATACTTAAATAAAGATTCCAAGTAAGGCAAGGCAGGAAGTGGATTCACGTTTGGGGTTCCTCACCTTCACTGATATTTACAACCGAGACGCAATTTTCACGTGCCTGTTTCCATCAGAGTGCAATAAGAAATTATATATAATGCATTAATAAATATCTATTTGTGCACAATATGTAAATTACCGCCCTTTTTAGAGTGTTGGGCATTATAGGTTGAGTAAGGACGTTCTTGATCTAAATTTTGTGAGAGGAAACTGAAACAAACTGACCACGATACTTTTTGTAGAGCGGAAATGTAACAAGGTCAATAAAAAAATTCCCTCCAAAACTTCCGAGCTATAGCTCATGTCTAGTTGTGTTTAGATAGTCGCACAGGCCAATTATTGTCAATAATTTGAAAAAATAGCAGAAACCTACCTACATATAATATGATCCCATACTGTACAAAGAGGCATAATCACACAATGGGTTTGACGAGGTGTATGGCACAACAAATAAAATTTGCCACTATGGTTGTCTAATTAAGGCAATTGGGATCTGTTTTTTATAAAAAAGAAATAAGGGCTTTTTTTGGTTGTTAATTCTGTTTCACTGCCTGAAGTGAGAGATTTCGGCCCACCACTAGAGTATTGATGGGCGGAGGCAACAATTCCAGGCCATCTTTTTACTCTAAAGGCTAATATGCCAGTGCCCATCAGTTAATTAAGACTGCTAGTCAAAACTCAAATTCAAATGCAATAATTCAATACAAAAGTTTATTACAGATCTAGGAGGTAGTTGTATGATGATGATAATGCTCCAGTTATAAAGTCCATGTGAGATATTACCTTGTAGAACCCGGAGAGTGTGTTGACTGACGGTTGCACTTTGGACTGACATGAACCTTCGCATTTGCTCACCACCACGTCCTCCTCACACTGCCGCACCAGCCTACTGCTCTCATCCCGCTCCTCTGTGGCCAGTGAATGAACATTCTATTATTAAGTTTCATAATTGAACACGGAGATTGGAACCACTCTAGGGTTACAAACTACTGAAAATAAGACTCACGTTCTAAAAAGTGAACCATTAATTGCAAGAAATATGGCAACTAACCAAGAATAAAGCTATTGTATAAATACTAGATAATAAAACACAGATTCCACGTAATACCCAACAAATTCCCGAAAATAAACAATAAGTCGAAGGAAATGAGTCACACATGAAAAAGAAATGTCAGAGAAATTCTTCTAAATAATACACAAACGCTAATAAATCGATTGAGAGTAACAGCTCCTTTGTGTCATGTGTAGAGTAGAAGACAGTGTCATAATCGTCGCGACAGGTACAGCTATTATTATTATTACAGGTGTAGCTTACCTTGGGTGATGTGTATGGTGGAAGGCAGAGTCTCGCACTCGTCATAAGAACGAGCAGTCATGGCAGGCACAGCTGCGCCAAAGAGCGCTAGCGCGATCATCAGCCACTCTTGTACCTGGATTACGAAAAATATTCAAGTTAATATCTTCAGAATATAATTGCATGAGGTGTCTTTGTATGAATATACATAATTTACAGTATGACCAAATTGATCCAGTAAATGCAGGAATGCCTGGTCTGTCCTCTTCACAGAAGTTGAGAATTTATAGAGCACAGCATGAAACCTTAAACAAAAATGTAGGTTTTACCTGCATTTTACATACTAGTTATAATAATTGTGACAGATATATGGTCTAAGAAGCTATTCATAACTGTTAAGATACGAATTTTCATGTACTACTAGTATATCATTTAAATAGTAAAATAACTGATTATCGTATCATAGGCGCTTGAATGATCGGAGGGGAAACCGATCAGGTTTCGATGTCCTTGAGTTTCGTCTACCCCCATGTTATTTGAGTTTCTTTTTCCCTAAACATTAGTTAACTTTGTCGCATCCTTTTGTACTTAAAATGTAGGTAATCATACTCTATTACCCTCAACTATAATCAATTAACATAAAATACTATTAATTATACAGATATCTAGCGACTATTCGCAAATGACTGGTAAAATCTTGTACACTATTTTGCAATGTAAATAAGCTGGTCTGTGTTTATAGGTTGTTGGAGGAATAATTTCTTGCTATAAAGCCGCTTCTAACGCGGTTGAAACAAATTAAATATACGCAGCACATCAAGTGTCAGAAGCAATATCAAATAGCAAAAAATTACAACAAAATGGCACTCTGTTGAAAAACTTGCCAAAGGTGATAGCATTGCTGCTTTGGTACATAGACTGTTCATTTAGTAGACTGTTAATTTAATGCAATGTTCATCCCTAGTTTCGTTTACAGTTAGACAACATAAAATACAAACAAGATCAGATCTTCTGAAACCTGAACCTGGGCCAGAGATCTCATAACCAATGTACAAGATTCTTCTTTTCAAATTTTGTAGTCACTTTGATATAGTCCAATTAGTTAAAGACCAAAAACAAGACAGGAAAATTAAAATGATAAATTTAATGGATATCCCAGGCCAGTACCAATTACAGCTTTACTAGTCATAGCAGTGAGACATGTTAAATACTGATACAGTTTGTCACCTATACCCACCCAACTTTCGTTGGGAACGATAGAGCACGATCTTCCGCAGTGGTTTTGGACTTGTTTCGTGAACTTGTTCTACATTGAAAAAGTTCATAAATTTACATAGAATAATCCCGAAAAAGTCTTTTCTCAGGGTGATACAAGGATGTAGTTTTATATATCTTCAACCTAACTACGACTCTAATTTTACATTTAGATACCATAATAGACTCATTATTTATAGGTATTTCGTATAAAAAATCAGCAGGCATACTCTTCAGACATTCATACATGAGTTAATAAGTAATTAGAATCAATTCAACGGTAAATTGTAATGAGAAACCATAAAATGAACATTTCTAAGAGAACGGTAGAAAGCATACAACCATATACATTTTGTGCGATAACAGTGGTACTCTGCTCACAAATGCAGGCAGCGTGCATGTGTTGCGAGAACTGTGGGGCGCCTGCTGTATTGCAGTTACTGTACTGTACACGAAACAAAGAATGCAACTGGAGGACTCAATAGGACTAAAATAAAACTTAGCTGTGACTGCACGTAGCAAATTTACATCACATCGACCAGTCGAAGTATTTGAGTGTGAGACCTCAGGCCTTCGTAGGTTATTTTCTTAAAACATAGCACCGTATTTTTTCAATTTAGTTCATTCAATCTCCCGCTCATGACTGGCCAGCTACTTGAGCTGCAAAATACTGTAAAATGTTGTCAAGAACAGAAAGTTCTAGCAATAGGCTAACTGTTACTGTGGTTGCTATCGCGTACAGATTTGGCTATAATGGTGCTTATATTTGTTGGTAAGGAATAAAATATTCTGTGATAAGCACTGTGAACTGATAATGAAGAGTAAACAAGGCTTTAATAAAAAAGAAGTTAAATCAGGTCGCCAAAAGGGACCAAATTCGGCGCTAGGGCTGTAAAAGTTTCCACTAGCATGCACTGCAATTTTCTGTAGATAATTGCTAAATTAGTATATATTCTCTCAATATGTTTACACACTAGAGATAAATTTCGCAATTTAATACGATTTTTCTAGTTAAATAAGTTGAAATACTCTTAGGCTGCTCAGCTGTAGATTCGTCGCGACGATGACGTCACTTCTTGATGCTAATTTCTCGTGAGTCGCCACGTTACGCTCTTTGCTCCTTGGTACTGTCTAACATGCGTAGAGCAATCAATATACTACGAGTGTACACAACAATACAATACAATACAACGATGCAGTATACAAGGGACTGCGACTGCACTGGTGTAGCCTCATTTACCCAAGGTGTTCATATTCATTAGAAATAATGTGTATAAAGCTTCGTTGTCCATCAGTAATTATAACCCTGGGACGAAGTTACATGCAGATACACGGTATAAACAGAAGTAGGAACGTAGGGCGCTGCCGGCCGTACGACAGCTGGTGCGGTGCGCAGCGTAGGCCCCCTTTGTAGGGACAATTTATCATAAAATCTATGGTATTTTCACTTATGTATGGTATTTTCACTTAAGTTTTTTCACAAAACGTGCAAAATGCTATTTCATGAAACGTCACAAGTTTCCAGCAACTCAACTGAAATTTGAAAGCAATAAAACTGCAAATTTCTGCTGCGTGAGGTGCAATATGCCGCAGGTCTCCCTTTGTAGGGTTAACAAAGCGAGAATAGCTGGTACATTATAAAACTTAACTGAAGCGCTAGTAAAACTTCTACTACAACATTGTAAAACTCACGGTATGTACCTACTTCAAGTAACACACCCCTACTACTAAAATGAGGTTTCGTTTATGATGAATTTCCATCCTTTAGCAGTTGCTGAATTGAATGTCAGGCCCGTTTTCTCCCTAGCAGTATTTTCGGCCACCCCAGACGCTGATTAACTAGTTTGGCGGCTGAGGGGCCATAGAATTCTGCCAGGGGTGCGAGGCACTTGCAGTGTCATATCAAGATACTCATCGATGATCCTCCATTGCTATCACACTGTCCGAATTTGATAGTTACTTAGAAGCCCAGTTAGGCTTGCTACCCTTAATTTTCTTAATTTTACCTTCACTTTTCACCGTAACTTCACTAGAGGAGAAATCTTGATAACAGCAGCCTCAGCTGTTGGTATTATATGAATGATTGCATTCGAAAACCTGTTCATCGTCAGGAATTTTAGTTGAACTGTAGATACTGCCTTGAAATTTTTTATTAGGCAGATAGTGAACCAGAAGCATTTATTGGTTGTGTTTTCATAATTATTCGACTAATATACTTTTCGTTTGTGAGCTCGGTTTATAACACCATTGTACGCTGAAACCATTAGCGCACAAATAAACTGTTACCATTTGGTAAACAAATAATAAAGTTACATGTCGCCTCTGATTCCAAAAAAGATGCCCTTAGATGGAATATTGAGCTAAAGCATAAGCTAAGAAGCGAAAACATTCTTTGTTTGGCGTTAACCAGCCGTTGTGTTATGTCATATCCAAGCTTCGAAGTGACGGCTATTTTAACATACCATACTGTAGAAAAAACTTATTTTGAACACCTACTAACGCAGGGTTGTGTAATATCGATGGCCGAGCTCCCGTATATCGTTAGCGTGACAAGAAAACGGAGGTTCACTTACCATGTTGACTGTACGGAGTCAAAAGGACGAATGGGTGCGATCGCCGTGGCCATCTCTTGATGCTGACGCTGTAGAGGCGCCGCTCTCCCTCCCTGTACGCCACACGAGGGGCGCCCGCCGAAAAACGGACGATAAAAATCTTTGCTTGAACAGCTCTTTATTGGCGGCATGCCGAGGTTCTGCCTTTTAGATTGCGTTAAAATTGCCATGATTGACACTTTTTCAGTGCCGTTCAATACCATTTTACCAAAATGAAGCCATAATCCTTCCTGAAGAAACTAACAAACACATAAAATGCATTCATTATCACCCTCAAACGAAGTGAGAGAGGTGGTATTGTTTTCGTTGAAGAATCAAGTATATATTATATTTCTATATATGTTTTGTTACCTTTTGAAAACTCGGCATCATAGTTACACCTTCCTATGTTAACCTGCCAAAATTTCACAAAATCTTACTGAATTAAATTTGGTCAACTTCGAGCCTCCCACCTGACGATGAGCAGAGGCTACAGCGAAATGCGTGGCTAGCTAAATTCCATCTGCTTCTTATTGATATCTGCGACATATCTATGCCATTTGAACGAAATATATATATATATACTTGTATATTTGTCTGTCCACCCCATAAGGAGTCGAAAAAGTTCAGCAACGTTTATAATTTTTTGAAGGGAGTTTGGTGTGTTGACCTAGTTATTATTATTAAAACTTCACGCTTGAGCTCCCACGAACAGGTAATACAACCCATACAAAAAACTAGACTTAGCTGACTTAAAAAATGGCGGCATTGAATTTTCTCTGCCGCAGCGAATTTGCCTCAACCGGGGCAGATCGTCTGGAGGACGGGGCGTTCTATTTTCTTCGTATATTATTATTGAAGAGCTAATCTCTGGGAAGGAATGGGGCTGTGCCCTAGCGTCGTTCATCAAAAATGACTTCGGTGAATTTGCCCTACCGCGGGTGATGGTCTTACGCCACCGAGGTGTTCTAGTTTCTGACTACAAACAAGAGAAAAATATGTAGATACATACTTTTTTTAAGAATAACTACCGACGCGTCTCAGCTGTGGTCAGAATAAGCAGTAGAATAAGTTTTAAATCCCGCACAAAAAAGTTATTCATCCGTTGATCTATGGAATTCCAGCGATTGCAAGCATAGTTGATAATGATTTTGCGATGTAAGATTTAATTCCTGTCCTACGTGTTTTTTTTTTTGTGGCAGAGTTAAAGAGAAACCAATGTACATATAATGGCGTGTTGTTTCAAACTATTATGTTTTCATGTAAAGTACCTCATTAGTTAGATACCGCTTTGCGGCAAAAGATAAATCCCAGGAATGCCACTTTGTTTTGCTGAGAGTCATTAATGGCTACTAAACATGGAAGTGGGATTCAGTAAGAATGGACAATTATAACCTCAACAGATATGATGCTTCACGAGTACCTTATTGATTTATTCAGTTCAGCAGCCGTTTATCTACAGCGCTAAAGAAAGAGAAATTACTAGTATGGCGGAAACGTTTTCTGTAGTCATTGGAAAGATACTTAAATGATGGAAAAGTTTACCGCAGACTTTAGCATAATTTATCGAAATTCTGTTGTACGCTGTTATTTTTATTTATTTATTTATTTTTTTTTTTTTTTTCACAGAAAGATCTAAAAATGAGCCGCAGGCAAGAGATCTGTTACCACATATTCCCCAAAAGTATTTTCGTGCGAATAACTGCGTTTTCGGTTCTGCGGAAACATGCTAATTTATTTCAAATCTTCACGTGGCACAGTCACTATTTTTCTATCACACAACTCTACCTGGCCCTTCTAGCAACAATGAGGCATTATAAAATATTGTGTATTTGCGTCACGGTGAAAATAGAAGCCTATCATATAATTCAACAGGCTATTAACTTCTTATTTCTGGACACCTGTGGATCTAATAAGTCAGCTCTAATTTTGCAGGCGCAACAACTTCCTAAATTTTATTATTCTCCTTCTAAAACTAAATTATTTTCCAAGATAAATTTGCTGATTTAATACCTCAGGAGATGATCATCTACGATAACTACACTGCCTCGCCGTGTTAGTTCTAAATTCTATGCTACGCTGTGGAAATTTGCCAGCCCTACTCAGCACCTAATAGTTTTGTGCTTATCCGTACTCTCCCACGTATTTTCCCTTGATCATCTCTACTGTTTGTACACAATGAAAACTAAACAGGTTTTTATTGTTAATTATTTAAAATTTGAGTTTCCAAAAAGATTTGTCAGTCACATTTTATATAATGTATTTCTAGGAAAATCAATGGATAATGTAGACTGCAGAGAGTTAGGTTTTCTAAGTTACTGCCTTTACTCTTAAAATGAACCTTTTTCGCCCGAATGAAACCCGCTGAATTTGGTGCACAGGTTTTGTTTATTTTATTTTTTTTTTCGTTTAGGCGCAGGCTGCTTGGGTGCAAGCCAATCACTAGCAGCTGGAAAAGGGGAGAGTCGATTTAAAAAAGGTCCTCATGTTGAGCTGTTTTTATCGAAGTATTTAATTTCAGTCTCTCGATTTGCAACGTTCGATCGAATTCCACGCAGAAGCTTGGAGCCGTCTCTGCCGCAACAGCTTGTCTATTACCTCTTGATACGCAATTGAACAATTGACGGCCCCTATTTCAGTCTTCTGAAATGTCACAGCTCAGAGAATGAAACTATTTTCCTCCAGCTTGCCGCTCCAATACTCATGTAACAGGCTTCGCTTTAATTATTATGCCAATCAATTTGGGTCCACAGTCACCACAATATGCGATCACACACCCAGCTTGACTGGCTGATTTGCAGGTATTTTTAGAGTACTGAATCAATGATAGGTATGTACTTCTACTGTATAACGAGACGTGTGAGCAGCACATCCTCTACTACAATTGAATATTCTACTGTATAATGTGGCCCCGGTTTATGATGGCATTGAATCTCAAAAAGCGGGTCTCTATAACATCTGTCTTCTTATATTGTCGACCTCTGCAAAGAAAAAATGGAGGGCTGAAAAGTGACTCGAATGAAGCTCAGCGAAGAAACCAACTCATCCAGTCTCCTAATCCTTTGTATAAGGAAGTGTAGTCTTAAAGCCCGCTGCAGACGATAGTCTTTTGTCCCTTGTTTTCACTTTACCGCGTTCGAATATTTCATGCTACCCTTGCAAACACGACTGTGAGACTAGCAAAAGTTTAGATCAAATGTTTATCGTCGTATTCTCGGGCCTGCTCTTTTTTGTTGTTTATACAGACACAACAACGTATTCGAACGTGGTGAAGTGAAAACGCAGAACATAAGACTATCGTCTGCAGCGGGCTATAGAGATTCCTTTCGAAGCCGATGCGTATTTCCTGATAGTATCACGATTTTGCCTTCAGGGCTAGGACTAATATTTAGAAAGAAAACATTCTTCGATAGTTTTCCATGCACAACTTTAAAAAGAGTTCTTCTCTCCATAAATTTCAATGGGTTTCCCTCAAGCTTTAAAAAAAGTTCGGGTTTATGCATTTTTGTTCTAAACATAAGACAAACAGAGTAAAAAGCAGCATAACTACACAATTTACCAAATCAAAGATCGTTAGAAAGAGCAACTAGTTCCTTGGCGCATTTAGAAAAGAAAAAAACACACACTACAAATATAATGTATTATGTTTAAACTACATGTCCTAACAAAATAAAACTTAAGTTGTCAAAAAAGAAACTGTTTCTCCTCGGTTAAACTTCATACTATCGTTTCTTGAATACAGTGACTCCAGAATGAGCTGCACTGCTCTCTTGGGGGTAAAGAAAGTCATTAAGTAGTGAGGTAAAAACCAGCACCACGAATCCAAGAAGTTTCTCCTGGGGCATCTAATACAGACACAGGAATTAAAAAAAGGGTGTGTTTGGACGTATTAGAGAGGTGGACGGGAAGTTAAGGCTGCACCTGGACACCAAGTAGGCACCAGGCTGGAAATGATTTGGGAGCCGCCGACTGGATGCAAGACCACAGCTTAATTATTCCCTTGCCTCAGCACCAGCCTGTGTCCCGGCAGCAGTAAAGTTAAGTAGAGGATCTAGTACCGCTCCATAGGGGGGCCCAGACCCTGATGTGCGGGTGGCCTTGCGCGTCTCATTACCTCGGACCGCGGCGGGCGCTGGTTATGTGGCTTATCTGCCACCACTACCAAGCATAGCTCGATCCGCACATTTGCATCGACAATTATTTAATTCGGTGAGCCTAAGCATGTCTGGATCGACGTATGAATATAGTTGTAATATTCATACTGTTTGTTACTCATCTTCAGTATTATTTTCCATTTTTGATGATTAGCAGCACTCATTTCAGGGTTGCTGAAATCCCTGTTTTTTTTTTTTTAAATTTCCCTACCCTACCGTTATGTACAATGTGATTATCTTTTGGTTACTAGTTACCGTTATCGGTTTGCCGAGGCTAGTATTTTTTCGATAATTTTTTTTTTAACTTATTCTGATGATCAGCATCGATCTAATCTAATAATACTAAGAATGACCGTCGTGTGTCTATGTATTTATAAATTTATGTCTTTATAAGTTATAAAGTGCGAGTTAGTTTAAAGAGTGACGGATATCGCAAAAAAAACGCAAGTTTCAGACGGAATAGTAACTAGAACACTCTGAAAGCGCATAGCTGCGCCAAGGAAGGCAACGGTAACGAAAAATTCAAATTGGTTCTGTAACTATTATTTTGTTTTTAATCAACACTAAAATCTAATCATTTATGGCTGTCATCAGTGTTAACAGTTTCAGTAATTTTCTCGAAAAACCGTTCCTAAGTTTTTGAGTTATGCTGCTAACAAACATTCTGACAGACAATAATCAAACACACAAGCAGACCAGCCAATCATCACCAAAAATTATTGATCATTATGTCTTTTAACATTACTGAAAATTCCTTTAAATTTCATAAAGATCCATTCATAGCTTATTGAGTTATTGTGCTAACGAGCATAAAATTAAACACAGCAACAACTAACGAACGAACCATCACGTCATCACAAAAATTTATTCATTTACTCTTCGTGACATACTTAACAACTCATGCACATTTCATAAAATTCCGTCCTCAATTTCTTGAGTTACGGTTTTAGGAAAAATGAGGCAGGCAAACAAACAAACTAGCGAATGAACGTTCCACCTAAAATACCTAACAATCCCTGTATATTTCGTCGAAATGAGTCTATGACTTTTTTAGTTTTCTTGGTGACAGACAAGGAGCCAAACAGACAGACAAATTCGATGGAAGCAGAACCTCTTTGGCGGAGGTAACAAAAGGGATATGCTACTTTATAATTATGCTTTGATTGCTAATCGTTCCAATGATACCTCTTGCACGCATCTGATGCTTTTAACGTCAATTTCCACCCTGGATGAGACCGCTCGCCCTTTACTGAACTGCCTCTCGGGAGGCAAGCGATAGGCAGTAGGGTTTGGCTGGTTAGGCTCGCTCATTGTATGTTATGGTCCCCCCCCCCTCCCAGGGACCCTATATAGCTTACCTTAGCCTCAGCTAGGCCTTCAGGACGTCTGTCTTTCGTACCCACTTTACTTTCTTCTATTTTAATGTTCCTACAGATGATTCTTTGTTCTTACTCTTCTTTCCCGATTTGTAGTTCCCAAGCGCGTTAATTCTGTATGGGAGCAGCCTTGTAAAGGGTTTTTTTTAAGTGTCACAACTTTAAATTGGTAAAAATAAAGCAATACAGTACATTAGTACATTTTGGCCGCAGCTGCACCGGCCGCAGAGGCAGCAGCACATGGTATCGATGGCCGCAGCTGTACCGGCCGCAGAGGCAGCAGCACATGACATCGATGGCCGCAGCTGCACCGGCCGCAGAGGCAGCAGCACATGACATCGATGGCCGCAGCTGCACCGGCCTCAGAGGCAGCAGCACAGGGCATCGAAAGGCAAATTCACTTTTATGACGAACTATCTTGTGCAACCTGAAATATTTTGGACTGCTCCATGGAGAACAGAGTACCACCTTGGTTTCAGCCCATACTTTCCTTTATCATGGGCTGTAAAGACTCTGTTCCAATGACAGGTTAAGGCCCTATTTCACGGGCGGGCAATGTCTGGCGAACAGCTGGCAGAATCTCGGGGACCATGCCCGCCGAACATTGAGGTGCTATTACACTACACCGTGAAATCTCAAGGTCACGTCGGTCGGGCAGCTCTAAGTTACATACTTTTCATCTGAATATGATTAAACAGTGAGCAAAATCTACAAGTTTGAGTGAAATAACAGCTACTACTAGTTTGAAATAATTTTGCAACAATTTAAATGGCTTTAAGGCAACTAAATTGGATGTTGGCCTGATAATGCCCGCTGTTCAGGAGGCAAAGTTCGCTCGGTGAGCAAACCTCTGGCAGCAGCGAATGTCTGAAGGGCAGAGGGCGAAATGGGCTACCCGCCGAGCAATTCCTACTGTTTACCGGTCAATGTTCGCCGGTGTAATAGGGGCTTTAGAGAACATGAGGGTTCATTCGCTCCTTAGGCTGTCAGTTTTTGAGTTCCGACCCAGGAAAGCATCGGATGTCTTCCAAGAAAGTCGGTCAATAGTCCTAGCTCTTGTCTCTCGGGTAGGGAGCATTTTATTAATGCAGCTAGGTATATTCATAAATACTGCTCTGTAAATGCTGATCTTTAAATGCTGTTGTCTCTGGAGCTATCTAAAGCAGAAATATGTATATTTACCTCCGCCAAGGAGGTTATGTTTTCGTCGTGTTTGTCTGTCCGCCTGTCTCTCTGTTTGGCTGTTTGTCTGTCACCAAGATAACTCCAAAAGTTATGAACCGATTGCGATGAAATTTACAGGGATTGTTAGGTATGTTAGGAGAAACAGATGATTAACTTTTGGTGAAGATATGTTCATCCGTTTGTTTGTTTGTTTGCCTCATTTTTCTCGACGCTCCAACTCCAAAAATTATGGATGGATTTTGATGAAATTAACATGAGTTGTTAGGTATATAACAAAGAGTAAATGACCAAATTTTGGTAATGATTTG
>LQNS02278091.1:6730124-6746789 GCA_001587735.2 Parhyale hawaiensis | reverse complement strand
TTTTTTCTCTTCTCGTTTCTCCATTCCTCTACATTCTACTAACATAATGGCAATAGCTCATAGAGGATCGGGGTGTAAGTCCCGGTGTCTTTTTGGGAATGAGCCTTTTGGTTCGTCTACTGCCGCCTATCTAATCTAATCTAAATCAGAAAATCCGTTATCTTTTCGTAGACAATAACCCTACCAGACAAGGAAGCCACTACGTGAGAAACATGTTCTTTACGAATTCACTTGCAATAAAAGAAGGTCGGGAAATTCTGCCAAACGCAAAGTACACTGGTCTGACCAACGCTAACATTACACTTGAATTCTGGAGTTCCTGAGAAACACACAGAATATAACCCACCGGACTATAACTCGAAGCGCCCTCGTCTGCGAACTCATGACAGACGGGTTGAGAGAAAACGTGTCACCTTGCGATCTGACTGGGGCGCGTTTTTAATAACAAAACAAGGGCGCGTTGACGTTCAAGTATTTTAATCGCCCGCACTTTCATGTTGGGTGCTGCCCCACTACGTGTGGAAGTAAACGCGGACATGGTCACTGTCCCACGGTCATGTCCCTGGTAGTGATGGGTCTGATGTCCTTTTTTGGACATCTGCGGATGCGGATCTTTAAACGTTCTAACATCCGCCCGCAGAAGCGGATGCAATTGCGGAAGTTACCATCTCGACATCCGCAGATGCGGATTTTCACAAGACGTGCGGATGTTCCGCAGATGCGGACATTCACCCCACCACAAACACACACACTCACGACGGCAGTTTGTACAATACTTTTGAAGAAAACTTATGGACAGGGACAGCGCTTGCACACATTTCAATTCAAATGAGAATTGGCAGTTTTCAGTACTATGGATGAGTTTAGTGTACAATGATAAACCTGCCTGCACATCCGCGTCTCCTTTGCTGAGGATCTTTAGCGGATTTTACAGTTGGTGATATGTACGGATGCGGATGTTACGATCTTAGCATCCGCGGATGCAGATGCGGATGTCAAAAAAGGTGCGGATGTTCCGCGGATGCGAATATTCGCTCCATCACTAGTACCTGGGGCATGCCATGGGACACGCCCCGTTGTGTAGAAAGGCCATAAGTCTCGCTGATCATATACTCAACACTCACGTGCCGCTTCCCCAGCCCGAGGGCCCGCGGGTCCTCGCCGTCCTCACACCTCGGCTTTGCAGCTTCTCCACCAGCTGCAGCACTGAGGTCATAGTCATACAGTTGCACATATTCATACCTGCGGGGACACCATGCGTTGTAAGGCACAAAGAAATGAATACAGACGTACGAGCTTTTCTTTAGTACTTTTGTGATAACATTTACTCTTATGGTTTCGTTACTGTTGACTGCTTACTTGTTTATGTCATACAGTATGTTCGTAGCCACGGTATCAGAGCTGTTTTTGTGATAACATTTACTCTTATGGTTTCGTTACTGTTGACTGGTTACTTGTTTATGTCATACAGTATGTTCGTAGCCACGGTATCAGAGCTGTTTTCGTATCTTCAGGAGCGCCAAATTTCGTTGATACAGTGGGGAGAAATGACTTTAGTTTCATTCACCAAAAACTGCTTGTTAATCAAATCGTCGCAAATAAAAACACAAATAACAATAATACACATATAGTTTGAGGGTGGGGGTGCAATAAAAATCTGCCATTGAAAATTATTGATATATATAGTAAAAATATATGTATTTCTTTGTTTGGGGGTAAAAAATAGTTCGTAGTGTCAATTTTGGATCATAAATCGGTAAATTTTGGTTAACGTCAGACCAAAATCAATCAATACTTAAAATAACTGCCGTGTATTTATATATTTACTAGCTATGTATGTCCGTGAAACATTCACAGTTTGGCAGGCCCTTTCAAGTGGACCCGCGCCACGTTCACATTTTATTATGTCAATGCCTCATCTATTTTGCAACCGTGAGGTTCACCGTTCATTCTGCAATAATTCAAGACGAGCCTCAGTGCTGATAATTCTCATGAGCTGCCCGTCTAACTGGAACCGTGGAATTCCCACGGTAGCACACAACGGCACAGGATCCAACACGTTTACACTGAAAAACTCAGGTGCATATTTACTGAAAAGGCCTTACCCAACTGCGTACCCCCGTATCATAGATACGGCAGCATCCGAAAGCATGACAAACACTGCAGTTAGGTACGTACATAAGTAGGTAGGAACAAGTATATTAATGAATAGATACATATATTTATATGTTTCCTGGCACGCTCTATGGGAGTAAGATAGGAAGAAATCCAAGTGCTGAAGACGGTATGTAGGATACGGTGGTCACACTCGGGAACTTCAGCAAAGGGACCAGAGCTGAGGATGAGGATGAGGATCGTATGGTTAAATGCGGAGCATAATTATTGTATACGAGGGGCGTTGGGTTAGAAGACAAATGTTAGGCTGGTGAGAAGCGCCAAGTTCGAGGAGGTGCAGTAGGTTGAATAAGGAGCGTTTGATTAGATCACAAGCCCTAGATTAGTTGATTACCGTTAAGTTAGATAAGATACGGTAGATAAGATGAGGAGCATTGTGTTAAATGAAGTGCGTTATATTAGATGAAGAGCGTTAGGTTGTACGATTTATCCCACGATAGATATCCAGCACTTGGATTCATGAATGGTGTAATTGTAGTCGATGTATGTAAGGGTAAACGGACTACGTAACGTTAGACGTAGCTCTTCATGGGCACTGTGACGTGCTTTAGCTGTCACATGTGACGTTACGTTAGAAGATCTGGATGAGGTTGAACTAAGAAAAGTTGTAATAGAGTAGCTTAGGAATGGTACATAATAGAAACTAAAGATATTCATTAACCGTAAAATTTCCACGGGTCCCACTAGTCATGGATTATTGTCGCAACAACTCTTTTTGTGGAGAAACTGTTTTCTGCACTGAAAATGATAAAAAATAAGCTAAGCGGACACTGTCCAATGAATAACTTTCGTCAATCACAAGAAAGACTGAGCAAATTTTGAATAAGATACTAATATCGACTTTGATGCTGTAAGAAACGAGAAATAAAAGGATTTCCTCTATGTATAAAACCGTAAATATTTGAGTGTTAATGAACTCAATTTTTTAAAATTGTCCACATTCTAGAAAATGCTTTGATAATAGCTACCCAGAACACATTCTCACGGCACGTGGCTGGTGCTGCACGCTCATAATAAGCAGACGATATCAACAATACAAGGTGGTATGATTAGCACTCACGTCAGTGTGTCTGGTGAGAGACACAGGATGGTGTCAACCGCAGCCTGTACAGCACCAGCGGGGACACGTAACACCCTCAGTAACGGGGGAGGCGATGCAGGCAGGGGGGCAGAGGTCCCCGAGACACCGGTGAATGGTTCCTGCACCTCAACACCTGGGGGAAAATGACGGCGTCAGTAGGCTGTACACTTTATACGCGTGTTGCCCCTGGCACTGAGAGGTATCCTCGCTCCAGCATACCTACTGGCCGATGAACTACCGTACACACAGAGTACATTGGTACTGCAGGAGAAGCTGCACTGCACGGTATGTTGGTCTTGGGAGACAGCACTTACAAAACGATACCCTGGTACAGAGCAAGTACAATGCTTGCAAGGAAGACTACTGTAAAGAAATACGGTCACTGAAAGAATCCGAACTGCGTGATAGCCTGTCACTGACTGAGTACTGATACCATTACGTACCCTGGTGCTGAGGTAGTACCCTTAATAGGGTATACCTTGGCACTGAAGTAGTGCCACTCGGGCAATATATTCTGGTACAGGTGGAGAATTCACTGTGCACAGCACGCTTGGACCCCCACTGCACGCTCGTACCGAGCAGTACGCTCTTAATAAGGGAAAGTCCCTACAGCAGAGTAGCCATCATGTGCGGAGGGAGTGCCATTACTGCACTGTAACTAGGTAAGATGGAAAGCTCCCATTGCATGGTAAGCTTATACTGAAGGAGTACCCACGCTGCACGATGAGAGCGCCCCTATTCAGTTTTCTGACTGCACGATAACGTGTGGCTAAGAGAGTCCCATCGTTAGAGGGTGCCATTCTCATGAAAGTTCATTCATACGCTAGAACGTATTCTTAACCTTGAGGAAGTAATCTCACTGCAAAGTATGCTAGCATATTGAAAGAGTACCATGACCGAAGGACATTCAAGTACAGATGAAACATCTCAGCCAGGTACTCCCGTACTAGGGGATCGAATACCCTGCCTACCGAGTGCCCTGACTGGCACTGAGAGAAAATTCTCTTTGCAGAATGCCCTGAAACCATAGCCTGACAATTCGCCTATATATTGGGCACCTCGGCTACTGAACATTAGCCAACTGGACATTTCGCCAACAGACATGTTGCTTACGAGCAATATGGATGTCAGACAAGAGTCGGGTTTGAACTGCCACATTTCTGAAGTCATCTACAATGCTATACGTCTCAGTATCATAACAGAAGTTGAATGGAAGATGAAGGTATGTAATCAAATAGAATTCAATCCAGTCAATGGGTTAAATGGAGTAAACCTTATAGGGAACTCAATGGAGCGAAATACAATTAAGTGAAAGAATTCTGAACTACATGGAATTTAAAAAGTTGCCCAAATGTGTCAAATAGGAGTGAACGAAATCAGAAGCAGCTAGGATAATATTGCATTCTTGTAGACGCGATGTTGACAAAACCAATATTTATTTCAAGGGCGTGCATCATGGAGGTATTTTGATCATATTAGTAAATGTCACAAACGTGCCAAATTAACAAGAAAACAAAACAAAACGTTGCATTGTCGTCTTAGTTGTTAGGCTTAGTGTCTATAAAGGATGTAATTTTTATTATCTGTTTGAAAAAAAATTACTAATTGGAGAACAATTATTTCACCAGCAGCTACTTCAGATAGAAAAACTCAATTATAACCACACTTTTTAGTAGAAACGATTTTCTGCAATTTTCTCATCATGAATAATTTTCTATTTTACTTGTTTGAAAAAAGTAACCAAATAAACACTTTCTCAATGGCAAATTTTAAAACTCGTTGATTGTGAACACATATTTAACTGTCATTCATGGGATCATAAGCAGCAAAATGCGGCGAACTAAAATAGCAAAAAGTCACGAGTACTTTCTCCAACTTGATCATTGTCAATGTTTCAGAAATTATTTTAGAATTAGCATATAAACTATTAAAATAAACTTTCGGATGTCTGTTATAAAGGTAAAGTTAACTTTGACTGCACTCTTCGCTGGAAAACCCTCACACACTGGTTCGTGCCGCAAGCATGGGACATCTGGCTGCAAGGGTTGTAAGTACAGCTGCAACCGACCGACGGGTCGCTATGAACTATGGCACCGAAATGCAAGGCTCAACGACCCGCCACTCCACTACACTAAGGTAAGTACCCCCACGATCGCTATGCGCACAAAGTAATTTGCTGAATCATTGCCGAGCGCCTTACACAAAAATCAGTCGCCTGGAATGTGGCTCGTTCCCTCGACTCTGAGCACAACCCTGCCAGCTGCTACCTTGGGAATGCGGGTTATGCAGGTAGAACAAGAAGTGTGACCGCTGGGAGCTCTCTAACGCTAGAACCACGACTCAATTTGTGAGGCTTGGTCAACTCATGGGAACTCGTCTTCGAACTCGTCTAATTTTAGTAAATTCCGTAGAAGCTTTCATCCGCGAACATTTTGTTGACTGACAACGACTGAGTAAAGTAAAAACTAGTGCAGAGATAAAAGCTGTCCATTAGATTGAATTAGCTAGGCGGCAGTAGACGGACCAACAGGCCCATTGCCAGAGAGACACCAGAACTTACGCCCCGGCCCTCTATGAGCTATTGCCATTACGTTAGCATGATATACTAGATGACAGCCAGACCAACTGGTGTAAACTTTTGCGCCATTTTCACTGATTCCATTTCTACTGAAGCAATAAAACCACACACCGTCAGATACTCTCACTCAGCAGGTGGAAGTAAGTTAAAAAAGAATCCCATTATATTGCATGGTCTGATGACAGATTCATCAATAGATAAACAGTACATCCATCAGCAGTGCCATTATATGCAGTATGAGTTTTTTTTTTTTTATTTTATCACCTATACTCATTTTAGTCACAGTATCTCGATGTGCAAGTTTCTTATTACTTATGTAATGCAGTTAGGTTTTAACCGGTGTTTTTCTGCCCGTATTTCTTTCTGTTTGCTTGACTGCTAGCAAGACAATTTAATTTATTTTTTTGCGGAACTTTAGTAAATTTTGAGAGAATGTTTGGTATGCCATGAGAAATAGATTATTACGTTTTGGTGATGATCGGTTCAGCCGTTGGCTTGTCCACTGATCTGTTGTTTCTTGGTCACATAACTTGAAAAGTTATGGACGGATCTTGATGAAATTTGCAGGAACTGTTAAAATGCAGCAAGGAACAGGGGATTGAACTTTGGTGAAAATGTGTCAATTCATCTGTCTGACTGCTTTGCTTCTTAACAACATAATAACTCAAGAAGTTATGAATGGATGTTCGCAAAATTTGCAGAACCTGTTAGCAGTGGTACGAGAAACATGTGATCAAAGCTTGGTAGCGCTCCTTCGACTCGTTTGATTGTCGTACTGTTTGTATTTCACCAACACAACATAAGAAGACTTTACGGATGTTCATGAAATTTGCGGATACTGCGAAAAATTCCACGGGGAACAGATGATTGAGTTTTGGTGACGTCCAAAAGAAATTATGCAGTAGATTACGGAGGATTTTAGAGTTCTACAGCGCTACGTTACTTAAATTAGATAGGCGGCAGTGGACGGACCAACAGGCCTATTCCCAAAGCGACACCGGAACTTACGCCCCGGCCCTCTATGAGATATTGCCATTATGTTAGTAGGATATAGAGGACTGGTGCGCTACCAGAGTGCTCCTTTAATTTCGTTCCAGATATTTGCACCGATTATGACGCGAATGTGAAAACCAGCACTTGTGAATGCGTGCCATATATATTTGATTACTGCACTAGTCATTTATGTATAACTAGAGCACCCTGGGAACGGCGCATACCTCACCCAACAAAGGCAACGGTAACGAAAAATTCAAATGGGCTCTCAAACCTTAAATTTCTTTGTATCAGCACCAAAATCTTTTTGTACCTTTCAATAGTATTAACAGTTAATGCACTTTTCTTGACGATCCGTTCTTTGCCTTTCGAGTTATGCTGCTAAAATAAGAACATTATCTCAAACAGAAGTCAAACACACAAACCAACCAACCAATCTGGACCAAAATTAAATCAACTATGTCTTTTAACATCACTAACAATTCCTTTAAGCTTCATAAAGATCCATCCATAACTCTATGAGTTATTGTACCAACAAGCATAAAATCAAACACAGCGACAAACAAACCAACGAATAAACAGATCTTCACAAAAATTTGATCATTTACCCATTATCATTATACCCCATCACTCATAATTTCATGTAAATCCGTCCATCACTTTTTGATATATGGTGCTGATAATAAATACGGAGAAAAAAACAGATAAACGGATTTTCACCAAAAGTTAATCATCTGTTACTGTCAACGTGCCCAGCAATTCCTTTAAATTTCGTAAAGATCCGTTCTTAAATTTTTGAGGAACCTTGGTGACAGACAAGCAGCCAGACGGACGAACATGACAAAATCATAAGCTCTTTGGCGAAGGTAATGCTAATGCTTTTAGTAGGCTCGTTCTTACGATTTCATTGTACTGATCCAGTAGAATTTAATTTTTGGTTTGTAATGAGCGAACAATAAATGAGTAAAAATTACAGGAGTATGGATAAATAGCTGCTAGCCCTTCCACTCGTCACTTTGCGTAAAGCCCTATGCAGACGAGAAACAAAAATTTTCGTGAGTGGCATTGCGCCAACACACGCTTCACCAGACTCGGCAAAAAGTTGCCTGAGGAGCATATTAGGCCTGATATGTCTTGGACAAGCTTTATCGTCGCTTTCAAGTAATTCAAAGCAACTTCCAGACCAGATTTCCCTGTTACGTGTTCATTACTACGGCATGTAGACCCTGCATATTTCTTAAAAGTGTACTTTTAATGGTTACGATTCCATCACCAATACGGAAAGTATGACAGGAATTTGTATCTAAGTTAGATCGATGGTAGTCAGGAGAAAAGGATTTTTCGAAGTTTCATTGATACGCATCAAGATCGTGTGAAACGTTTAATAGCAGAGCACAATGTATAGGGAATAAAAATTGATGGATATATACATAAGTGAGCAATACAATTTATGAAGTCAATATTTTTCATTTCCTGTAACCGCTAATTATTTTATTGTAAAACATTGCGACCGCAAGCTCCTATCGCTGATGCTGTGCATTAACATGTGACAGTATGCTGGATTTACCCACAATATTTTCCCGTCGGAATCAGGATGTCGCTCGTGTGCGCACGCCTTAATGTCACCTCGGCACAAGATGGGTTGTGTGAATATTGCGACCTGGACCTCGTCCGAAGATTTTCACGGGGATGGACATTCATTTCCCGGTCAAGGTTTTTTGTAAAGCAAAAACTGAGACAGTTTTATTAGGGACATACAATGAATGCCGGATTCAATAGCAGTCTCTGAGCGTTATATTCAGGGGAGAAATGCCCGCAGATGAGCGCAAGGCACCTCGTGGAACTAAGAGTGTGCTTTCACAGCTCGGCGCCCTGGAAGTAACGGTGTACCATCACAAGACACTATCCGCGAACTGAAGATGTACCCTCACCGCAGAGTACCTGGAAATGAAAAAGCACCCTCGCCGCAGGGTAACCTGGTACTCACGGAGCATCCTGTAGCGTCTTTCCAGACACACCAGCGGCAGAGGTCGGAGCAGCTTAACGATCAGAGAAGCCTCCTCGGCCGTTGCCTCCAGCCCGGCGACGGCCTCCTGATTGTCCAGGGCTGCCCCGAACCGTTCCAGTCGACACCTGCCATTATCATTATTATTATATTGGTATTGTCCCACTATTTCCGATTCATAGACGATCAATAGCGATCGAAGATAATGGATTTACTCGACTAAAAGGCCGGGACCACAACGTTATGGGGTAGTGGCGTTTTATTTTTTTAAATAAGTATGGTGGTAAAGGTAGTAAAGACATGAGTTGTTATTTAGTTATTTCTTAATTGAAAGGTACCGTAGGTTAGTATTGTTTCAGATGAGAGATAGAATTTAAGGGGAAAGGAGAAATCGGTGAAATGGGCCATGGAATGCCGCAACCCCTCCAATGAGAACATCCGAGGGGGAGTTTACTGGTCCAAGGTGTTGTGCTCGCTCAACCGCGAATAGTGGGCTCTCTACAAGTATGTAACGAATGGTCAGTTCCGTGTCACAATTGACGCAGATAGCGTGGTCTTGTCGATTGAGAATGGAGCCGTGGGTGAGGTGTGTGCGTCCCACACGGAGTCTTGCCCGCACAATCTCCCACTGTCTGTTGCGACAGGGTGCCTCGTGAAATGGAACGGTTGTAGGTTTGATCATACGCTGTTTGTTATTAGGGTTTGTTCGGGGCAAGATATGCCACTCCTGCTGCCACTCTAGCCTGACTGCCAGTTTGCAGTACCATTTGAAGTCACTGCGAGGGAGATGTATGGGGTTTATGTCCTGTGTGAGGGCATTCCTGGCGGATCTGTCCGTCGCTTCGTTCCCGGTTACACCCACGTGACTCGGGACCCAGCAAACTTTAAAGGTTTTTCGGCTTTCGCTAATTCGATATTGAATTAGAGAAACTAGAGGGTACGGGGGGTTGTAGCTAGTAATTGCTTGGATGGCACTTAGTGAGTCAGTCACTAGTACCAGCTCGCGGTTGGGTAAAATTGCCGCATATTGGACTGCCTCATATACTGCGTACAGCTCCGCTGTATATGAAGATGCTTCATTTTGGATTCGGCGTGATATCTGGTGAGGTCCGTGGACATAAGAAAAAGCTGTTCTTGCATCTGTCTTAGATCCATCTGTGTAGATACACGCGAGGAATTGTAGATCCCGTGTGTGATCTAAATACACTTGTTTCAGTTGTTGGGGGAGAAATCCCGTTTCCTCACATGTTGTAAGGCATCGCACACTTTCGTCGTGGCTGTACGCCTTGGTGGAATTGCCCGGGTACATTCTCTCAAAATGGTTATAGATGGTTGAGGGTAGTTGGCTAGATGAGTCAGAACTCGGTCTAGGAATCCCCCGGTCGGTTGGGTGTCATCATTGTTATCTTCACTGCTCTCCAGCTCATCTCTTTCCTTGATTGGGAGTAGGTGAACGCCATCGTTGCGTCTGTCACGCAGTGGGTGGTGAAGATTCACAAGCAATCGTTGGTGATAGTTAATAAATTTCAATATTTGTGTATATTTAAGGGGTAACAGGCCTGCTTCAGCCTGTAGGCTTTCCACAGGTGAGGTATGGAAAAGTCCCGTGGCAATGCGTATAGCAGCATTTTGTACGGGTTCAAGGCGATTGATCGTTGATGGGGCAGCAGAGGTGTAGGCCTTTGCTCCGTAGTCCAATTTTGATTTTACCCACATTATATATAGTCGTAGTAAGGCGACTGTGTCTGCGATCCCCAGGCTCTGGTGGTCAGGCCCTTGAGTAAGCCCAAGGTTTTCATGCATCGTCGTTTTTAATCAATTACATGGGGCAATCAAGTGAGGGAGTTATCAAACATAAGACCCAAATATTTGTATGTTGGCACGCATTGGATGAGGTGGCCCCATAACATTAAGTTAGGGGCCTTCTTCTTGCACGATTGCCGTCTACAGACATAGTGATTGTGTTTTGTCTGGGTTGAAAACCAATTCCATTTTGTTGCTCCGCCGCGAGAGGGCAGAGAGAGCCTGCATCAGAATTCTCTCCACCGAACCCACGGAGAGACTGGAGTAGAGAATGGCGAAGCCATCAACATATAGGGAGGCGAGTACCTCTTTAGGTAGTTCGTCGGCTATGTGATCAATTGCGATCACAAAGAGGGTACGTGATAAGACGCTAGCCTGGGGGATACCGTTCGTTACCGTAATCGATCGGGAGTGGCTATTACCGCCTCGAACTTGGATTTTACGGTTTCTCAGGAAATTACAAAGAAAGGTGGCCTGTTGTCCACTCAGACCGTAGCTGTGCATGCTTCTCAGGACACCGTATCTCCAAGCGGTATCATATGCTTTGGATATATCAAAAAAAAGATTATAATTGTGTGTAGCTTGGAAGCCATAGCAGCCCGGATAGCTGTCTCCAACTGTACCAGATTGTCAGTGGTGCTCCTGTTGCGGCGGAAACCTGACTAAACTTTAGACAGCCAGTTCCCGTGCTCGAGGAACCACATGAGACGAATTTTAAGTAGCTTTTCAAAGAATTTACACAAACAGCTTCTCAGGGAGATTGGCCGATAGCTAGTTGCTTCTGATGGGTCTTTACCTGGTTTTAATATTGGGATGATGATGGATTTTGTCCCTGCGGGAATGTGCCCTCCAGGAATATTTGGTTGAATAGGCAGAGTAGCAGGTCAATTAGTAAATCGCCGGCGGAACGAAGAATGGAATATGTAATTTCGTCACATCCCGAGGAGCCTTCAGCGCTTTGCTTTAAAGCGGATATTAGTTCAGGCTCTTTGTATTGAAATTCAAGGGTATTTTTCTTGTGCGTTTTTGATTCTCATAAAGGTATGGGTTCTACGATTGTAGAGTTAGCAGCAAAGGATTCTGCCAAGACATTAGCAACCGTAGTGGGGCAGCCAATATTTGACCATTTACTCTAAGAGTAGGTAAAGGTGTAGGTGTAAATTTTCCCAATACTCTGGCAACTCTTTTCCATATGGGAGAGAGGAGTGCGAGCGTTAATGGAGGAGGTGTAATTTTGCCACGATTCCTTTCTACTCAGGGAATAAACACACTTGCAACGTGCACGAGCACGGTTGTGGGCTATTTTATTAGTGTTGCAATGGTCTCGCCGAGAGGCGAGATTCAGCCCTCCGGCGTTCTCGAAGTGCAACCTTGTAGTCAGAGTTACACCAGGAGACCGGTGGCCTTCAAGGTTTACCTGTGGTCATGGGCATTGATGCCCTTGCCGCATCGAGAATGCTGGCCTTGATGGTAGTAAATACCATATCCATAGGTGTACCTTTTGAGGGTGGTACAAAGTTTTGGGTTAAAGACCTAAACACGCCCAAGTCAGCGCGTCTGACGTTGAGCTTTGGGTGGTTTTGAACCAGTGTAGTTGCTCGGCAGGTTAGGCCGATGGGGTAATGATCACTATCAAATCGATGGTCCAGGACTTCGGAATTGACGTTCGATGAGCAGTCAGAGGAACAGATTCATAGGTCAATCGTAGAATATGTACCAGTCTGTTGATGGTAGTGGGTGTAGGACTCATCATTGAAGAGAGATATATTATATCTCATTAGAAGATCAACAATTATATTGCCAAGGTTATTGGCGTCAGGTGCCCCCAAATGGTAAGATGGGCATTCATGTCGCCCTGTAATAAAAACGGGGAGAGAGTTGCTGAATAAGGGATTCGAATTCTGCAAGGGAGGAGTCTAAGTGAGAGACATATATAGAGCAGACGGTATAAGGCTTGGGGTGGAGATATATTTTAGCAGCAACAGCTTGTAGATTGGTACGAAGCACAATGGGTTCGCATCTGTAGAAGGAACGTACAAGTATTGCAGCTTCACGTTCATGTCCATCAGGATGAACACGCTTGGAGTGAATTACTTGGTACTGTGACAGAGCGTTGCAGTTTGAGTCAGTCTTCAGGGTGTCCTGTAGACAGATGTAGATAGAGCTTTCTTTATTTAATAGTGTTTTCAGGTTGTTAAATTTACTTTCGTAAGATTGAAGGTTCCATTGTATGAAACTGGCCAAGATTTCAATTTATTTACTGTGTACGTTATTAATCGAGTCAAGCTGAACTTATTTGTTGGTGACGAAGTTATTGGGGATCTTAGTTCCTCGTGGAATGGACCACCGGTATGTGTTAGTTATCGGGTGGCTCCTTTGGAGCAGGTGTCGGTGTTCTGGTTTTACTTTTAGTACGTCCAGAGGATCGCGATGAAGAACGCGATTGATGGGGAAGATGGTGAGAGGCCTGGGGCCCAGGAGTTTGATTCTTCTTTGGTTTGGGTCTGTCAGTTGGGGTGATGAATCCCTTGCACGCTTTAGCTTGGCTTCAGACGCTGTCTCCATGTAATGTTCAGAGTCAGGTTGGGGTTTGTCAGAGATTCGGTGGGTTCCGGTAGATTGGGGATCATTGCCCTGCTGTCCCGGTCCCGCTTGTTTAGTAATGTCAGGATTGCCAGCAGTAGGTGGTGTGTGGGTACTTTTTGAAGCTTTTTCTTTATCCAGAGTGACATCAGTCTTTTCCGTTTTAGTATTGGTTGGGTTTTTGGGTGGGTTTTTGACATTTGAGAGATTGTAGCAGTTTTAGGTGGGTTCTTGGAGTCTTTTTGGACAAGTTTAAAGGAGTAAGACTGAGGATCTTTTGCGTCCTCTCGGCTTGTGGGGTAGATCGGGGGATGGCAGCACTTTGTGTTGGAGGTGGCTGCAGGGGCTTGGAGGCATTGGAGCCCTGAGGGAATTTCGGGGTGTAGATGACGGGTACCGATCCTCCAGACCCTGAGGGGGTCGAGGAGTTGGGGGTAGGTCATCGGATATTAGCCTTGTTGTGGTTGGCTATAAGGTGTCATCGGGTAGTGGTCTTTCATTTGGAGGTTGGGAAATAGGAGGTGCTACATATGGAGTAGTAGAGTGTCGAGATTGACCTCCGCTTGGGTTGGGGGTCAGTTGGGGAGGGTTTGCCGTTGGGAGCGTTGCGCGCTCATTCTGGAGGGTCTAACTGTGACAAAGGCGAAGGATTTTCCTTCCTCCTTGTACCTGTCTAGAACTATTTCTTTAGCTAGGGAGTTGGTCGTGCGACATCGTGGTAGCTAATACTTCCTTGCGGAAAATATAGTGGGGACAGGAAGGGCTGGAGGCAGGGTGCCGTTGTTGGCAATTTACAAAGGAGAGGTCATACAAGCATGAATCCCCCTATGGTCCCTACCTCCGCAACGGACACAAATTATGGCATCCGTTGATAGTCGGCATTTGTTTTTTGTATGCATGAGCTTTTGGTGTCGGGTGCAGCGAATGGGGATGGGTAGGTACGGTTCAACAATCGCAGCATGCCATTCCGTCAGTGTAATAACGGAGGGAAGTACTGATCTGCTGAAGGTGAGAGTGAAGAGGTTAGTCGGGGTGATTTCGTCGTTTCTTCTTAATTTTTTTCTTCTATGTTTATCACTCCTTGTTCCCTTAATTGCTCAAGAAGCTTGTCTTCTGGCGTGTTCGTCATTGTTCTGGACACAACCGTGCCCTTGACGATGTTGAGGGAGCGGTGCTGGGAGGCTGTCGCGAGGCAGTTGCCAAACGTGTGATATTTAGTAAGCGCCACGTTGGTCTTCTCGGTTAGTTTCAACTAGAAGTTCATTTTTTTGAGATACGTTTCACTGATTTGAGTTTACCTATTTTGTTTCGTAGTTCTTATTGTACTGAGATAATGCCTACATCCTCTGACAGGTGGGAGCCTGGAAAGTTGAAGACAAAGAATGTCGGATAGGTATGAATTTTTTTTTTTTTTATCCATCAAGTCATTAAACGAGACTGGCTGGGATCTCGGACGTGAACGTCGAGGATTTCTAGGAGGGTTGTATGGTTCCAGCGTGGCTGCTCGCACAGGCTCGCTTAGGGTTTGCGAATTCGGTAGCGTGGTCAAACGAAGTCCGGGTCGTGCCGATGAGGACGTCGGAGCTTCTGCGCTCGGTGGGTTGCAGGAGCTCTGAGAGTTGATGGGCGGCGACCATCAGGCGACGCGGAGGTAGGAGGGACTTCAGCACCCAAAGTCACATTCATAGTGGTCAGCCCTGGCTCCGAGTTACTCGGGGCCAGCGCTGACCATCCTACCTTCCCAGCGTCAGGACAGTACTGGGAGTCAGTAGCCGTTGGGCTGTCGACCCCAGTTTCTTCTTTATTAGACTTTTTCATTGTGAGTTTTGTTTTTTGCCATGTCACCCGGAACCCTCCGCCCTATGGCACACTTCAAACGTGCGAGGCGGGACTGTGCTTGACATCTAGAGCACCACCAAACCTAGTGTCGGATAACCCTACCCCAGGGGACGGCGTGTCAATGGCCGGGGAGGGAGCAGCCGTGCAGACCGGGGTCAGCCCGTGTCCACGGTACCGACCCGAGTTCCGCAGGGCACACTAGTTAGGGAGTCGGTGGCTGTGGGCAGCAGATGTCTACTCTCTGCCGGGGCCACAGAAAATAATATTTTTTTTTAACGCGTCCAGCACCCGCCCAGGTGCCGCGCACAGGTCCAAACCGCAGGTCTAGTTGCCCCACAGTCTAGGCCCAAGCCCGGCTCCCACACCGGAAGCCCCGAGTGCCAAGCGGGCTGCCACCACCAGCACGGCGGGCGTGTAGAAGTGGCGTTTTTTATAGAGAAAGAAGAAAAGTCCTGTCAACCCAGTAGATAGGCAGAGGAGAAGAGAGGAGGAAACACGGCAAATAAGCTGAACTGGGGAATAGCAAAGATAAACTAAGGAAGGAAGCCGGAAACCGTGGCCTCGTTGCCACCCGACACCTGCCATACACAGTTGAGTTGAATTAACGCAAAAATTCATACTGGACTACTTTCAAGTTTCGGGAGCTCCAGCACTTAATAGACTGGATGGATACTGTGTTGAATTCATCAATAGACTAAATAGGTATTGGAGGTTCTGGTTGCCACATAATACGCTTGTCGCTTAGTCTACAAGCAAACCTCCATATGCCACCTGAACTATGTATAAAATATACTTTAATGTTGTATCTATTATCGTAACACCAGTAGAACGTAACGTCTAGTCTTAGTCTATTTCAAAGCAACAGTAGATAGTCTATCAGTAAACAACAGTGCACCACAGTGTTTAGCCTCCTACAGAGCCAAAAAAGAACATGTTGCAGTATCTGTGCAGCCGCTAAGCGTAACACCAGAAAGTTACGGCATTTAGGCTATTACGTAACAATGAGCTAAAGGATCTAGGCTGCTACATGATAACGGGCTACCGTATTTGGCTCGTGCATAGCAACAGGCTACAATATCTTGGCTACAGTATGTTTTTAGGCTATTATATAACTTCGGGTTGCCCTATTTAGGTTACAGCATTTACTGTAGACACAGTCTGATACCGGCGACAGTGTCCAGGCTATGGTATTAAGAATATTACATAATAAGGGGCTATAGTGAACAACAGTTTGTTACATGATAACAGGCTTCTGTGTTTATGCTGTTGCAAAACAAGTGACTACAGTACCGAGACAACTTTATCCAACCTATTGCAGAGAAACTGTTAAGTTTACAGTATTTGGGATGTTACATAGTAACAGGCGACAGTGTCTAGTCACGAGTACATCTTCCTGTTGTAAAGCGGCTGACTAGAAGTTATTGCTAACTGCTTCTCGCGATATTCCACCAAGAGAGTCTGCACCTCTTGGCGTGTTTCATCTATCTATATTATACTAAAAGTCTGTGAACCGGTCTTGCTTGTTTACTTGTGATCTTGTGTCTTGTGTCTTGTGATCTTGTGTCTTGTGTCTTGTGATCTTGTGTCTTGTGTCTTGTCATCTTGTTT
>LQNS02278091.1:6657715-6672401 GCA_001587735.2 Parhyale hawaiensis | reverse complement strand
TTTTGCATGGTCATAAACGAACCGCCAGGCATGACATAAAGACTGCGTCTATACATTTGAATGTTACTGGCTAACGCATTGGAATGTTGTATGTGCGAATCGCGTATATAACACACATTGGAATGTGTATGTGCAAATCGCGTATATAACATATATATATATATATACATAGTTAAATATTCAACGAAAACATTATCACCTCTTTCACATCGTTCGCGAGTGACAAAGATCAAGAGATCTCATTTACGGCAAAGGAATACGCACTTTTAATTGTAATAGCAGTTGAGAATTGTTTTTAGATCGCTGAGGGGGGCACAAAAACATTCCAGTCAAATGGCAATTAAATCTGTGGCGAAAACGACGAAATCCGCACGACAAATACAAGCTACGTGGAGCCAAGAGCTCATATAACTTTAGAATCTATTCCTGACTTCGCGTACGCCGTCAAGTATACTTTAGTGATGGTTAACGTAGTTTTTATTGCCCAGTAATTATTTTGGTTGATCAATTTCTTCCATTTTTATGGGTGTGCTATGATCTCATTCAGGTGATCGAAATTCAGTACCATTAAAAAAAACTTCGGAATTAATTTTTCTTCGGATAAAATTTACCTCGTTTCAAACTACATTAGCGATGCTGCATAAATGTGGGTTTGCTTCATAAAAAGTTTTTTTTCGGCAGGTTAACGCAACAAGAATCATATATTTTTATCATAGAAAATGTTAGTTTATTTAATTTTTCCATTTATGATGATTATTGTAGGTCTACTTCTACAAATTCAGTAAGCCCTTAAATTCAGTCTTCGATAATGAAGGCGCTATATCATATGTTTCATATTCGCCCCGGAAATATTTTCATGTGTAGCTGCATGTGCTGCCTTCTTCTACTAGCACTGTCCTTTTACTACTTTCATTATTTCCTTTCAGCTATTTCTTCAATGTCCTATTAATTTAACTAATATTATGGTTGACACTGTTTTATATTGAGCCAGTCGGGGTTTAACTCGATCATTGCAAGGATATCATATGGCTCACACAGGGTAATTTATTACACATTCCAAAAAAAAATTTACCGGCAACACATCTCCTTGTATCATAATTTATTTACCAACAGCCGGATTGCAGTACTGTAGGCGCCTGTAAATATTTGGCATGTACCTTGAAGTGCCGTAGGCTACGTTTTTTTTCCTTTTTTTTTTTTTTTGTCCTTGTTAAATACTTGAAATTTTTGTGGATTTTGACTATACTATATAACGTATATTTTGTTAGCTCGATCAGACCGTATAACCACAAACAAATCATACATTTTTATTTAGGTGAGTGCTCATCAAAACTACTACATATCTGGGTTATGTACGGGTGTTGTCGTCCTAGACGCGTTCAGTCAGCTGCTGCTGTGCAGTATATAGAGCGAGGGGAAAAAGTCCAGGAGGATTTGAATTGTTGATTTTACTGACCGCACGTGCTATACATAGAAAGTAATCCTACTTTGTACGTTGCAATGGCAGTGCAGTGATTCAACACTCGAGCTCGAAGCTATGGCAACATTATGCTTGCACCAACTCACGATAATTCTTTGGCAGAATGGGTTACTTGGGGCTTTTAGGTGATGCTTCTTAGACCTGTTCTCTTTTCTTTCTTTTTTATTTGTGCTGGGATTGTTAACGGGAAAAAAATGACGAGAATTGGAAAATCAACACATGCATAATAGTATAACCGCCCCTGTGCTTCGTTGGTATATACTACTCAGTGGATTGGTGCAAAATTTCAGCTCGTACCTTTTTTTCGGGTTATTCTTCATAAGGGCGTCTTAGGCTAGTGACTGCTATCCTTGACAGGAAAATCCAAATGCAGTCTGTATCATTCAGTGCAACTTGAAAATGTACAGGGACCTGGCGGCATCCTTACTCATAAGTCAGTGTGCCTATATGACAGATTAGGCAGCGAGAAATCTAAAATTTATGTGCATCATGCATGCTGATGTACAGAAGTCATTTGATCGATACGCCCCAAACTCAGTTGTGGGCCCATTCACACTTTCTATTTGTTCGTGAACTTGGCAGAATCAGATGAGCAATTGTGATACATTACAGTAATAGCAAAGGAAGAATATCTATGAGTGCATACTCGAAGAGAGCGGAACAAATTTTTATGATTTAACTGAGATTTGGGTCACACACGGCAACCGAGAGGGTGACGAGCTTTACGAGAAGAAATAGGCCCAATTTAAATATGACAAAGGTAATTTATTTGCTGTCGCCTATTTTCACTAAAATTCACATAACGAGGATTTATTTCATTTTTTTGCTATTTCGTATTTGATATTCGCTATGAACTACAATTAACTGCACGCCCTGGTTTATGCCTCTCATTTGCATATTATCTCGACACGGAACACACTAAGTCAAAGCAACTGCAGGTAATTCAAATGACTAATCTCAACACATGGTTCGCTATGACATGCAATATATCTTAAGATGACAGATACCCTGAAAAGCAAAGTCCCTAAAGATGTGTTGAGCAGGTATACACTCGCTATTCTTCAATATCGTTACAAATTTATTAGACTTTGTGACTGGAGCTCTGTTAAAAGCGGACCAGTGCACCGTGTGCGTCATCTTTGTGCCGTAAGCCTTGAGTGTCGGATCAGGCGTTTTCTGCTGCCGATTGAAGGTAAGTTACTTTAGTTAATCTGATAACTGGTACTGTCAGAGAAACCAGAACAGTGCCCGTCTATAAATTTCAATGTAAAGCTATAGAAAAATTCATCAATGGTGAAAGAGAGTATTGTGGTCGATACTCTACTGTAGTTGTTTTATACTTCAACACTTATATCTGGAAGCCATAGTGACAATGTAATAGGCTAAAAGTAATATGTGACTTCAAATGGAGCATAATAGCAAAATCTAGCGGTGATGAAAAGAAGTAATGTGGTAGTGTAGACTGTTGCTTACTTGAAAACCGATATCAGAATAGTTGGGATGACCATGTAATAGGCTAGACTAAATTACATAGCTATCATTTCCTCTGAGAAGAAATGCAAAATGCTGCTAGTTTTACAGTGATAATGCCTGCATAGCCTAAGAGAAAGTTAATATGTAATACAGCAACACATTTAAAAGTTTTCTATAACAGTAACATACATACATTGTAACTGGATTTCCACATGTTCAAAAACCATCATTAACAGACATTTATACTCTATAATAGATGTGATGCAGTCCAAAAATTGGCACTTTATAATGTAAATTGTGATGACTTATGTATGTTTTTTTTAGTCGTGTTCGTTAAATTATTGCATTACTTCAAGAATGTAATCAGCAAGTGTCTCTAAATTTTCAGGCTACGCTTCCTCCAAAATGTACTTCAAATTTTGGTTTTTGATTTATCACGCACTGCTAGATCGAGGATCCCTTACGAATGTGTCTTACCAATTAAATAATATAATTGTAAATTGAGCTAGGTGCTGACGTTTACTGTCGCAAAAAATTAATGATATCTTCAGAAAAGGTTCAGGTGATGTTAGGCCGGCTGCTCACTAGCAACTTTCGTTGCAGCTACCAGCCGATAACCAACTCAACTAATCCGACTGCGTAGACGTGGCCGTGACTTCAACATGACGTCTATGAACACTGTGCTGTAATTCTTAAAATATCAATCTTTGTGGTCATAATTAGGAGCGGCGTTGAAAGTTCAACGTTGCCACTCGCTATAGTGTAAAAGTAGCAGTAGCGACTGAAATATTCGAAAATTTTTTATATAGTTAAACTTTGCGCAAGCTAAGCTGTGCCGTAGCTACGTGAACGGATTAGTTGAGTTGCCTCGAAGCTGCCAGCGGCAACGAAAGTTGTTAGTGGGCAGCCAGCTTTAAAGACTCCACTCGGACTGTATAGAGCAGACGTTGCTGCTTTCTTTGTAGGAAGGTCAGCTGGCCCGGCGGAACGGGTTTCTCAACCGCCTCATAAAGTTGCGATTACCGTACCTACACAGTACTGGGGACGAATGCATGTGATATAAAAAATACTGTTGATATTTTCTGTATATTTTCCAACTTATTCTTATTTCTGCGATTAGTAATAAATACATTGCTCGAGGGCTGGAACTATTTTGACCGTAATTTCATCAAGATTTGTATCAAAAGTGATGAATTCCAGGAAAATGGAATATGTACATTTAAACTTCCTTGAATGGTAACAACTTTTTAAAAGTTCGGCCACTGCCAGGAGCGCCCAGAATTTTTTAGTTTATGTAAATCCGAGTTTATCGTATATTATCTAATATTTGACGTGCACTTTTCGTTTCATTTGCGATGATTCATACGCAGCTAGTAAGTTTATTTTCAACCGCCAACGATATGAGAGAGATGATAATCTTATCGCTCTGCATGCGCCGACATTATTTTGTTTGTTTATGCAGGGTGATGAAAAATTCAGTGCAAATATTTTAACCACAAGTAAAGTCATCACAGCCGTACCCTGTGGTCTAATTATTTTGATAAAATTAAGCTTTTTGAAAAAGTTACAGCGTTTTTCATTTTTATTCCTAAAAACAATTTTCGCTTTTAAAAATTTCAATTTTCATACTGTTTTGACGAAAATTTGTAGTAAAGTATACCCTTCAGTGCTCTATGGCACATTTATAATTTGAAAAAGGTGTAAAATGACTGGGAAAATGACGTTCAAATTCAAAACAGGCTATACAAATTAATAGTCAATTGCGTAAAAAACGAGATTCCTACGATGAAAGCCTATTTCAAGACCTTTCAGAAGATGTGCTGCATGTCAACAATATTCAGAATAAGTGCATTTGTCAGGAGGAAACTGATATAAGTTCACCAGTATTGACGCGCACCCTCATGTTGGCCTGTCACTGCTGCAGATAGGCATGGCTCGACGAACGTCAGTGCTTCGGTAAGTGGTGTTACTACATTTGAGGAAAATTTTTGGATAAAACACAAGTTGTACTATTAAGAATTATTAAGCAGGGTGAAATTTACATACATTATGTTTAGGCAATCTTTTCCTTTGAGGGCGACATTTTCTTTTCGTTATTTTCGTTTCGTTGGTTATGAAACTCGCACAATATACGTACAATTGAATTTAAAGAACATTTTATTCATGAGAATTTTTCAATTTTCGCACTAGTTTTTGAAAAACTGTTGATATGATACCCTCTGGATGTATAGCAATGTTTTCGGCACACTAAACGACATTGAAAAGTAAAATTGCTGTGAGCCTAAACTAACCTAAGCAAACCAAACCATACTTAACCTAGCCTAACCTAGACTAACCACACCCAACCTTACCAAACCTAACCTTGCCTTGCCTAACCTAGCTTAAAGTCTCTACACTGATCATCAATCAACTGCCAAAAGTGGCAGCGCCGGGCCAGCCCTGCACGTTAAGTAGGCTTGCTATGTTTAAAAAAAGAATATATATCATATCAACTTTTCTTCAAAACTATTGCGTAAATTGAAAAATTATCATGAATAAAGTGTACTTAAAATTCAATTTTACGTATACTGTGCGAGTTTCATAAAAAACGAAAATAAAATGTCGTTGTTAAAGTAAAAGATAGCCCAAACATAATGCGTGTAAATTTCACCATGCTTAATGACTCATAATAGTAAGCTTGTGTTTTATCCAAAAATCTTCCTCAAACGTAGTAAAGCCACTTTTCTCAGCACTGACATTCGTCTAGCCATGCCTATCTGGTGCAGTGACAGGGCAACATGCGGGTGCGCGTCAATAGTGCTGAACTTGTATCAGTTTTCCTCTTGGCAAATACACTTAATCTCAATACTTTTTTTGCATGCATTACATCTTATGAAAGGTCTTGAAATAGGCTTTCATCGTAGGAATTTCGTTTTGCACGAGTGTGACTAATAATTTGTGTAGCCTATTTTAAATTTGAATGTTTTTTTTAGTTATTATACACTTTTTCAAATTATGACAACATGTGTGCATAGAGCATTGGAAGATATATTTTGGTACCAAATTTCATCAAAATCGGTTGAAATCAAATTTTTTACAGCGAAAATCTTTTTTTTTTTAATGAAAATTAGAAATGCTGTAACTCTTTAAAAAGCTGAATTTTGCCAAAAAAAATACACCTCAGGGTACGTCTGTGGTGACTTTACTTGTGGTTAAGATACTTGCACTGAATTTTCCAACACCCTGTAAATTTATATGTCTTTCTGCCCAATATAACTACATGAATGAATTAGGCTACCATCACAATGCCTTGCATTCTGCAGGCTACCAAGTGAGTTAACCTAGATGTGACAAATGACAAAACTACTGGCTCATCAGTCCCCTTCAACCTCAGCCCACCGCCCCATTGTGGGTGATGGTTTGAAGCCACTATATGTTCTAATTTCAATTATAAATAAAACTTAGTTCAAGGTATGAAATTATTCTATTATACACAGTAGCGGCCATAATGGTTTGGATACCTAAAAACTCATCAGAAAATTTCTAGATTCTTCATTATTATTAAAGGCATTGAAGTGTAATTTTACACAAGTTGAGCAACATGTCATAGCAATATTGTGTTGAAATTTCAGCTGTTCAGGATAAATTAAACAAAAGTTACAAGCAAATGAATTGTAATTGTATGAATTTAGTCTCGACATAAATGTTCGGACAGCCTTCAAAAATAATAATTAAACACATGGAATGAGGCTACAAATACGAACTATATGATGAATTTAACTTTTTAGCATTTAGTACTTTGTGTGGTACTCTTTACTGTCGATAACAGCTTGACATCGTTTACCACAAGAGCTGACCATATTGCAACAGGAAGCGTTATCTTGAATAAAAATTGGTTTATGAGTTGAAGAGACTTTGAAGATCGGCTCTACATTTTTTTTTAAGTTCCTTGCATACCTGTGCGTTTACTTTTCTTTGTAGACGAACTAAGGGACCCATGCCGCGTGTTGAGATCATACCGAAGACCATAACGCTTCCGCCGTCAAACTTACACTTGACGCGTTTTTTGAACGATCTTTCCCCAGTTGAGCGACAAATAAATCTTTTTTCCATCGAAGCCAAATAAATTAAACTTAGATTCATCACTAAAATGAATCTTAGACCGGTCTTCTCGAGTCCAAAGAACGTGTTTTGCTGCATAATTCATCCGAGTATTTCTATTCTTTTGCTAATTAAAAGCTTGATAGCTGGAGTTCTCGGATGTAAGTCTACTTCTTTTAGGCGGCGTGAAACTGTCTTCCTAGACACCTTGCTTCCATGCGTCCATGCGTATCCCGAGCTTCACGGGAAATCTCTGCTGCGGTTATAAATTTATTCATCTTTGATAATCTAAGCAATAAACTATCCTCAGTTCTTTAGGTTTTGCGTCATATTTAGTCAGTATATCACTAACCACACTTTTAGGTCGATTAACTTGTCTGCTATTGCCCTTATTGAAAAATTGTCATTATGACGCAATTTAACGATTAACTCACGAATAGAAGAACGTGTAAGGACTCCCCGAGGCATGTTGATAGAGCAAGCAGATGTTGCATCGATAATGACGCAAGTGTGTTAAATCCAATCTTACGTCGAGTGCACGGAAAAATTCAAAATCTGTTCTTTTCGTCCCATGGACAGTAGCTGTGACATCTGAAGAACAGTGTGAGTCTACTACGTTTAAAGCTAAAAGAAAAGCATCTACGCCACCCATTCCAGATATCCAGTGTGTCAGCCAGCTAGCATGCCAGCTAGCTCGTATCATGAAAGTGGGGATCTTATAAGTAAAGCTTGTGTCTTTTATATTACTTACAACGTGACAAGCAGTATCATTGCTACCAGCGGGTCCGTGGAATTTCCACGGTTGGTGAATGTCTTTACTTTTTTAAAATGTACCAGATCTACGCCCACTAGTCCAGTTGCATTAGTTTTAACCTAATACAGCTCTTCTAATGGAACCCGCATCGTCTATGTTACCACCAGCCTAACTCTTAACTCAAAAACGACCGTAATCCACAACATCTATTGTATGAGGTAACGCCAGTCACGCATGCAATGCTCTATATGTGTCTTAAAACATGCTGTATTACCTATCCCTCATATCTAGCTTAACTTCATCTAACGTAATGCTTTTCATTTAACCTAATGCACATCAGTTAACCTAAGTATTCTCATCTAATCGAACGAACCTGAAGAGCACCTGATCTAAAATAACTTACCACATTTAAAGCAATGCACTTTCATCTAACGTAAGGCACCTGCTTTTAACCCATCGCACATCATCCAACATAACGCTCTTCATCCAAACCTAACACTCCTCATCTAACATAACACACTTCATGTAATCTCACAGCCCTAATGTAATCTAACGCTCATCAGCCATTCTAACGTTCATGATCCATTCTAACACTCCACATCTGACTTGACGCTCTTCATCCAACCTAACGCTCCTTATCCAATCGAACGATCGTCACCTAACCTATAACATTCATCGATCCTACAACCTAACACTTATGGAACTAACGTTCCTCATCTAATCTAATAACAACAGCTAACACTCTAATTCAGCACAAAAGGGTTTAGATCAACTCTCTTCAGCTATCCTTAGGTTCTTCATCTAGCTATATGTTCTTCATTTTATCTAACGCTTGTAAACTAACTTAACCCACTTACCGTCCGTACCTTCTATTCTCATTCTTTTTCAATCGTCGTAGCCTACCTTCCATGACGTGTTTCTCCAATCTGCGTTTACGTTCAGCGTCTCATAAATTTTCTCTTCTCTCTATGTATAACCTTTCTCATTCTCTCGCTTGCGATACTCATTGAAATTCCTTTGTAGTCACTTATTACCTTCGCCTAGGAGGTTATGGTTTTGTAGGAATTTGTCCGTTAATCTGTCATCAAGAAAGTTAAAAAGGCATGGACAATCCTTATGAAATTCACAGGGAATGTTTGGTATGCCAGGAGGAACAGATGATGAACTGTTTGTGAAGATCCTTCCAACCGTTTGTTTGCCTGTTTATTTTTTATTTGATTTTTTTTTTTTGGGGGGGGGAAGAGGGGACATGACTCCCACATTTATGAACAAATCTGCATGAAATTTGCAGAAAATGTTGAGAATGTTACGAATATTGATTAGCCCGTCTCAGGTACGTATAATAATAAAGCTTTGAAACACGTCGTTTTTTGCTTCCTTGTACTTCTTAGCTTTGCTGATAACGTCATTATCGGTAAAAAAAACATTGTGCTGGGTATTAAACTTACGTAAAATACAAATTTATCTATTCAAATAAGAAATTGACTTTATATTCAGTTCTAGCGGTGAGCGGTGTAAATGCTTGGGCGCCGCTGACGTTATAGAGAACCGTATCCTGATTCTTGTATGGCTTGCCCGTCGAAGTTCTTTTACCCTGCAGTTCCTAAATCATCTTATAGGTCTGCATATCTAGTATACCTTTAAAACTATGATAACCATGTTTGTATGATAACTTGTCATCGTTCAAACATTGTTTGTCATTATGCATAGGGAATAAACTGAGAGAAGCTCGGTGATTTTTTAATAATAATGCCTCAATTTATTTTAGTTCATCATTAATGTGGGAAAGGTTTGCGATCACTGCACCCTTGACACTGCCAGGCTGTACTTTTTTTTTTCAAAAAAATCGCCTTTTGGTTTAGTGACCCAACGGATCACGGGCAGTCAAGTTACACATAAATCTCAGGTAGACCGCACACTGTACTACCACCAAAAATACAATCGTAATTGTTGCCCTCAGGGGCATATTGTGGCGGGCCCTTGCCCTGCCACAATATGTTTGGGCATCACGCACCCAAGGTTCCCGAGTGTCTTATCCGCAGGAGATGTTGCAGCTTGCCGCAGTTCCTGCTGACGAGGTCAGTATTGTAAAGTTAGGTAGGTTCTCTACTTTCCTCTTTCTGCCCCGTGAGGTGGGCTGTCGATCCAGATAGCCGACCTGGTATGCGGGACATCTCTAGTCTCTCGTGTGGAAGGACACAAAAGAGGCCGACCACATTAGTGTCTCCTACTATACTTTGCACCTTTTTTCTTGCCAGTAGTAGCGCACTGAGCCAACCGAGTTTTTCCGGCAGGAATGCCGAGGTAAAATATTCCTACTGATGAAAAGCGTAATATTATTTTCGGTTGAACTTCACACTTGAATCGCCTCGCTGCGTCTGTAGAGCCTGTAGGTTACATAAGCCATAACTAAACCTTCAGCACGTCTTGCAGTCGCGCCCACCATGCTTCCTTCCCCATTTATACCCCTACTAATCGGAGTCGATGTCGTTCTTCCTCTTCTCTCCCGACTTGCTGTTCCCATGCTCGGTGATCCTGTGTGGGAACACCCTCGAGCATGAGTGCCACTGTACTTTCGATATATTGTATGACCCTTCTCTCTCCCTCTGTGTGCAGAAAGAATGAGACAGTTCTCCTGACTCAAAATAGTTATTCTCAACTAAAAAATGTTAATTTGGTTCGCATTCCCAACCCAAAATGTTGCATTAGGTTTGAGCTAATGCAGTACAAGAAGAGTTGCAGGGACATTTACTGCTCAGAATTTTTGCATAATCTATACTACAGCTGAGCAAATTTCTGCTGGGCTTTTGGCAACCAAAATTTTTATTTCCGCATTAAAATGATGCGTTAAACGTAGGTCATCCCTACTTCTGAAGTTTTGTTAGGACATTAGATTAAAAGATTGGTTGTAGACGGAGTAACTGGCTCATTCCCAGAGAGTAGACGAGACTTACGCACTGGCCCTTTATGAGCTATTGCCATTACGTGAAAATCATTTAGACATCTTAAGAAGAAAGTAAACTTGGCCAAGAAGTTAATCGTGCAAGCCTTATTATCTGCTGCAGATCCGTGGTTCTCAGAGAGGCGAAGCTAGTTGGTACATAAGAGATAATAGACTAGAGTGGCCTCTGAACCTTTGGGCGATATGAGTTTGTGACGCCTGGAGGATGAGTACTTAGTTATGGAGGGTGTTGCTCCCAATGTTTGTCAAGATGATTTTTAAACACATTGACCCTCTGCCTATTGCAGATATTCACTACGGAATACGGTAAGAACTGCTGGCTTAGAGTAGTTCTCCAAGCTTTATCTTGGGTTTGTAGCAGCTGTTTACATGGGATGATTGACATCTCGCTCAAAAATTTCCGTTGTAAGCCATTCAAGAATTTGAAAGTTTCTATTAGTAGTTCTCTGAGTTACCTTTGCTCAAGAGAGATGATCCCACTTCCTATAGGCGACACTCGTATGGATTGTTTCACAGCTGAGGTATCAATTTTGTTGCTCTGCATTGAATTCTTTCCGTATTGTCGATGTCGCCACACTGATGTGGCGACCAGAATTGAACAGCAAATTCTAGCTGCGGGGGCGCTAGTGCTCCATCCAAAAGAATGATTATATCCTTGGATTTGTCCTCAAATTTCCTGGTAATGAATCCCAGTACTATGCGGGCCATTTTGACACGTTGTTGACTGCGTTGTAATTTATGAATGTTATTCCTAAGTCACATTGTTGGGTGACAGCTGCAAATTCTAACCCCGTTCATTTCTAATCGCAGGGTTGAGGGGTTTTCCAGCCCTTTGAGCATTACTGAACATTATTTTGTCGAAATTATAGCTCATTTTCAACGTTAAGGTCTATTTTCATGAAGCTGTCGAGGTATTGTTGGAGTTCAGTTCTTTCCCTGGCCGATACAGAAGGGTTAGAGAGTTTAGGGTCATTTTCAAATTTACTGATTTTGCTTCGGATCTTAAGATCAAATTCATGGAAGTATATTACAGTATAGCAGAAGTGCATCAAGCACGTTATGTTGTGGAACCCAAGATAAGACCGGATTCCAGGCGCTCGTCTTTCTTCTCAGTTTCACTCGCTGCTGCCGACCAGCGTGAATAGTCTTCCTGGATGCCACGGGCTCTTATAAGACAGCTACTGGACCGACTAATGTAGCCCAGCATCTTCATCAACAGCTTCTAAAGTCCTGGGCAATCAGAGTGACATACTCTTCTAACTCAGGAGAAGCAGGAATTTGGGAAATTATTGTTAAAGTTTGTATTACACTTCCCGAGCGCCACTGAACACGCGAAACCTACTTGCACTTGCATGGGTGGCTATGAGAAATTTACTGCAAGACTGTTAAACGAGAAGAAAACCCTGAATTTAGAGTCGAGGAAATGAAATCAAGAATCTTATTTTAGCGAACAAAATTTTCAAGACTAAATAAATTTTGTTATAAGTAGAACGTTTCCTGTGAAGAAGCTACGGATAATATATCTCTCGAGACCAAGAGTTTCAGTTCCTGCTGGCTTAAATTGTTCCCTTCTTCTGACGAAAAAGTGATCGGCTTGTTTTAAAGTTGTTTGAAGTAGTCTCAAAAGGAAGACTAGATAAAATAATTTAAACTTCATTTAATATAATAGTGAATGGGAAGCAATGCTGTCATTTCTCACATGGCTGTAACTCAAAATATTTCACCAACTAGTCAAGGTGAAAAGTCTGCTTACGTTCAGTTACGCTCAGTTACGTTCCAGACATTCCAACTAATCGACAAACTTAAAAATATTCTATCCTGAACTTAGTTAGCTGTGTATCTAGCTACAATATCCGTGGCTGGTATTTATAACACTAAATTTGCCAATGCTACATAAAATGTATATATCCCTTTTTTTCCTCGTGGGATCGATTTTTTTTTTTTTTTTTGAAACGTAGGCTTAGAGCATACAATAGCACTATACATTAATTTTTGTGTGTAACACTTCAAACACAATCAAAATAATTATTATCGAGCCAAAGAAGTTCCAAGTCACTGTTGGCGTATAGTTGTCCTCCCTTCGATAACTTGCTAGTTTTTCGAAAGGCCTTGCTTTTTGAACCCACATTATTGCTCAGATTTATCATACTAGTACTGATGATGTTTCTCACTGCTTAGTCACGTCTTCCTCGACTTGTTTCTCTGTTGGGTAATCCACCGCACATGGATTCCCAATTTTGTTTGACTACTACGTGTCCCAGCTTCCTTCCTTTCTTTATATCACCACTGCCGAGGCTTCGCAAGCCTAAATTGGATTGAAAATCTTTAGCTACCAACTCTTAATTACGTAACTCTATATCTCGTGTTCCATTTTTTAATTATTTCGGGTTGTATGAGATATAGAAATAATATATGCGATTTTTTATGCGTACGGTAGCAGCGATAAGTACAACTTTTAGTACAGTAACATCTGTACTAAAGGTTTTTTGATGTACCAACATTTATATATCCAGCAACTGAGGAAAATTACTTCACTTTAAGCGCAATGGTAAAAAATTTGTAATGAGTATAAGTTGGATGATGCCCAGTTCTGCTCAGGAACTTGAGCGTCTTCCAAGAAGAAGCAACCTAACTGCCTTATGTGTCAGCGAGTTAGCATACTCCATTAAGACACCAGCGCTTTGGAGGCGTTTTCACTGTGTAACACGGGTGGAAATGGCGCGGAAGATAGGAAAAATTCGACAGAGGCAGTGTCTACTAGACGCAATTGGAAAAGCACAGCTCCGTACAGCTTGTGGAAATGAACAGTTTTTGGTACTTAGCTGACATGGCAGTTGCCAAATAAGTGAAGAAGAGGGCATGGTGGTTCTAAAAAATTACAATCATCGACCTAGCTCAAGTCACTTGTAGCTATAGTTGAACCAGCGTAAGAAGTCCGATGGGCGTGGCTAAGAACGTAAAGCAACTTGCCCAAATCTCACTTAAGCGCGAGGTATAACTTGTCTCAATCGATAAAATTATATTTATATTTGAATACTCAAAGCGCATTAGTTATAGATTTGATTTGGCACTGCTGCGTTCTATTCAGCCCCGTCCCTAAAGGACTGCTTACGGTGGTTTGACTATAGTCCAGCACATGTGTGGCTTTAAAACTAAAACTTTTATAAAGGGGATTACCCAAAGATTTAAGTCACGTCGGTCTTGCCCTCAGGGCCGATGTTATGATACAGTCCCATGGTAACGACGATGCTTGTTCGCCTATAGATCTGCTGCACTTCATGCAAATATTTAATGTCTGCCCTGGAAATAATTTTGCCGCAGGGTTCGTCTGATTGATCGGCACTTCGAACAACTTGGGATAAGCTCAACAGCGAGATTGTGATATTTCATTTTTTGCAGTGTGCAATTGCCTAGATTTATTACCACATTAGTTTCTTATAGCAAAAACAATATTAGGTCTTGGGAGATTGTTTACGCTTCAGTACCATGGCAACGAAGATTTTATTCTTACATGGCCGCATTGCTGCACTTGTAAGTACCCAATGCTGATGCAATCAATCTTTCTGTTGGATATTATTCGTCACTTGTGGGGCAAACTTTCTGATAGTCTTAGCATTAGTATTTCCATCCCCAGTATATATAGTACCAACATAAACTGACGATTCGTGTCTTATTTTCGGGATAATCGGCCAGTAATAGACCAGAGTAGTTTCAATTTTGATTTTTGTTATTAAAACGCCTTAACCACGATCTCATGAATGACTTCTTAACGTTTCAGGACCATGGCAGCGAAGATGTTTGTTCTCGTAGCTCTGCTACACTTATTACAAATACTCAACGTACACGCCGGCGATAACACCACTTCTGGGAACACCCTGACTCTCTACTCGGCCAAGTACCGTCATGGTAAAGTAGCCGACTTGGTACCGTACCTGGT
>LQNS02278091.1:6511184-6521224 GCA_001587735.2 Parhyale hawaiensis | reverse complement strand
AGGTGAGCGCTCATATATCACAACAAGCAGAGCTGAGCGCTCATATATCACAACAAGCAGAGGTGAGCGCTCATATATCACAACAAGCAGAGCTGAGCGCTCATATATCACAACAAGCAGAGCTGAGCGCTCATATATCACAGTAAAAAGAGCGGGAAAGGCCCTTGGTGACCAATAGCTTTATTTCAATTACTTTTCTTTACTAACTCCGCCAATGAGATTGTGTAGTTGCCGTCATTCATTTCTCTGTTACCTACATAAAGCACAGAGTTATGGAAGGATCATTTCAATCAATTTTAAATTTCAGTCTGCCTATCTTACAACATTGCGTTACTTGGCGAACGTCTGAACTTTCTGAGCGCAACTCGAACCTTTTTATTTTTTTCTGTTGTGGCACTAAACCACACTATTAACCCCTGCCGGTAGCTACATCTCAGGAATAAGACAAACACCCGCCTTACCAAGGTTTCTTAACTGCCCCTAGAAGCTCGTTCACGATTTTAGATCCTGAAGCGGGAAAGAATTCAACGAGAGTCAAAAGCCAATCTGTATACGAATAAGATTGATGCATGTATCAGTCTTTGCTATAGGGCATCGTGGTGTCAAGTAGGTATATTACAATGTCGAACTATATTACACTGTCTAACATGATCAATCATCGCAATATAATTTGAGAGTCTACGGACGAATCACTCCAGAATTTTAGCGTTTTTTGTGTAAATCTGCTTTCATGCGTAAAATGCGCCAGAGTGGAATGTCTGCATAAATACTTAGTCGTCTATGGATTTTTACTTTTTTCTAACGTAGGTATTTATGATACGGCGGGGATCATCAAGAGGATGCAACAAAGCAAGGTTTTTCTAATAATTATCTTCATGCACCTGAGCTGTTCAGTATCAGCGCGTTGGAATATGTATCATTGTTTGTCGTTACCGTGGGAATTCCACCGTGATACAAATTTAGTAGTCAACTTTCTTTTCCATGGAGATCGATGACGAGGTGGGGGAAGAAAGCTAAAGTGAAATCCTTATCCCTTCATTATTTGAATGCATGTCTTGCCACGTTGGATATTTTAGCGATCCTGTTCCCTGCTGATGGAATTCAGTAGGCAATAATCTAATACTGAGAATGACCGTCGTGTATTTATATATATTTATATTTTTATTCATTTATTTAGTTATGGGTTTCGTTTCAAGCTCTCAACGAAATAGATGGGCAAAAATTAGCTCTGGCCTTCCTGGATTCATAAGTTTAATCATCGGCTAAAATACTATTCTTATCCTGCCAAGCTTCATAGGAAACTGATAGGTAGAAAATATTCCAGGTTGTTGATGATAACACTCGAACAGGATATCTGATTCCAGTTTTTCTTTGATGAATTTGAAGTCCACTCGATGAAGATGCATACAGCTTCTCTGAACAATCTCTTCCATCGTGATGTGTACTCTCTTCTGAGGTCTTCTCCATTCAAACTTCAGCCGCATTTAGTTTACGCTGATCGTCTTATTTTGACTGTATAATTATCGAGGCAAATGGTAAGATATTCTTCAGCGGTCAGCACGAGCGTAAAAACCACGATGATTTCTTGGCAGCAAATCGTTTTCTCCATTTTAGGTTCTTTCAACAGAACAAGTTTTCTCCGAGTCAGAGTTACATATATGCCACCCTCGAGTATGTTGGATACAGACATCCATATTCATTAGAAGCCATATCGACTGTGGGCAAAGAATATCGCTAATCGTTAGTAACAATGAATGCAGTCCTTGCTCTTCAAGCTTCTCTTGCCGTTCCCATGGAGCCTGATATTCATTGCTTTACTCTGCATCGAAATTATATTTTCTTTTGGTTTACGATGTATACATTTTGTAGCAAATCAGTGAAGCGTAGAAAATCTTTTTTTTTTGTACAGTAGACGTAGTAATTATTTATTCCAACTTCTTGGACGCAAAAATTTTGTTATGCTGAAACTCTCTCACTGTATATGCTGGATACGCAGCGGAAATAAAATTCAGTGATGTTTCAGCTCTTACTAATAAAGTTTTCTTTGTTTTTCATGTTATGTAAGGGAGGGAAGGAGAATGCTGAAGACGAATTGAAGTGCACTGCTCAGTAGAAAGCACGTATCTCTTACACTAATTTGAGTTGGCCGTCGTATCGTTTTCCTCTATATGTATTTTAGTAAGGAAAGTACAATCAATGAAGAAATTTAATCACAAATTTCATGTGATGAAGAAGTAGCAAGTCAAAGACGAGAAGATTCCTCACCAGCCTAAATTGAGCAAATATATTGATGATTATTGCGTGATTTTTTTCACGCGCTGGTCCACTATCGCACGCATTAAACAGAGCAGAATAATGGTGGTGATGGTGGGCTATTGATCAGTATCCACGGGTCCCGAAACAGTGAGGAAAATCGAATACGCAGACAAAAAATTGAAATGCGTAGGATTAGGAAGGGCTAAATTACCTGTAAGCTGTGGTAAAGATAGTTTAGAAAAAGTGTCCAAATACATTGGAGAACAATGCAAGCAGCATCGTCATGTTTCTGTCTTTATCAAGACACAAGTGCGAATTCTTTGCTGACGGAATAAATTCGTGAATAATTTTAGTGGTGAAATGAATATACTAGAAATGGTTAGGCGAGATGGAAGGTACACGGACTGCGTAACGAAACACAGGAGTAAGCGACGGACGTATGCTCAGACGGGTTGGGTTAAGTGAGAAGCACTACTTCAGGTTTAATTATGGTAAGTAGAAACATTTACCAATTGTAGAGTATCCATGAGTCCCGTAGACGACAGATGCCTCCATAGGAGGACAACTATCCCCAAATGAGGCTAACTACCCCTTGGAAGGACAACTACCAACGGGCCACTGGGAGAACAACTACTCCCAGGAGATAAATACCTCCGGGAAGTTAAGTACCCCTAGGAGGATAACTACCTACTGGGAGGGCAACTACCGATTTGCACTAACAAACGAGATGAAAACTCAAAATAAAGTTGGTAAACCGTGAACTTTTTCACGGGTCCAGCTAGCTACAATTAAAATACCAAACCAAAAGGCTTGAAAATTAATATAATTCTAGAGCTATATTTTGTATAAATCATGATAAAATTTTAAAACTATGTAAAACATTGGTATGAAATCAAGAGAAACAGAATGAAAGTATTTCATTTTTCGTCGGCGCAATAGTTCAAGGACACATCAGCAAATTTTGAAATGTAATTAAATATCACCAAAATATGATGATTTTCAGAGGGATCATTGGCTAGGATACAATCCATTCTTCTGTATAGCCTCATTGCATCGTTTGCTGCAGAAGCTTATTAATTCGTACAAAAATGCAGGGTTTGCTTCTTCCACTGATCTTTCAGTCATTCCCATAATATATCAACATTTAAGTGATTTATGGCTAGAGCCTGTTCTTGATCTTTCACACGTTTTCCATTGGATTGGGATCAGGGCTTTGAGGTGTCGAATTCATATCTGCCACCCGTTCATCCATGAAGAAGGTAGAAACTATCCCACCTTTGTGGCGAGGAGTGTTGTCCCTGATATAAGAAAATACATGGATTGTTGCACAGTTTCAATTCTAAAAGATGAGCTTGTAAGCTGGTGAAATATCTCTTTTACCCGGCCGCATTTACTAACTAACTAACAAACAATTGGTCCTGGCCGGGCAGCAAAAATGATACCCACACTATGACGCTACCTCCTACGTACCTCGCTGTTTTCTTGACGAACTTTGGAGACGTCATTTCATAAACTTTGCGAATCATACTTTTTCCATCCGAACATATCACGTTGAACATAGATTCGTCACTACAATGTTCTTTAATCCACTGTACGTACATTCAACCGTACAATGTGTTCATGAGCAAACTGAAGTTTCAATATTTTTTTTCCTCGGAAATCAGAGACTCTGAAGAGGGATCACTTGCAAATATACTAGCGTGCTTGAGTCGACGCGAGTTAGTAAAATCGTGACACCTTACCGCCACACACACATTCGTTTCACAACAAATTTCATTCATTTTAGGTCCTAATAGAAATCTGTTAACTTTATCTTCTTCATTAATAATTATTTTAAGCCAATCTTCGTTGATTACCGTGAATTTTTAGCTATCTGCCAGAATACTGTTGATTTTGGACATGTAGTCTGTCTTATTCAATATAACTATTCCATTTCCTTCATACGGACGGAGAATAATAATTGATGTATCATTGCTCAAATCTTTCACCGTTCTCAAGAGCTAGAGTGACCGCGCTGTCAATAATGAGAGCGAAGAACTTGTGATGACAAGTCTTGTGTTACCCGTAGCATCATCGCAAAGATATTAAGGAAGCGCCTTACTTGTATAGAAGGGAGCTCTCTGTCTGGGTAGTGCCGCGTGTTGACGGGACATGCACTGTATGATTTCGCAGGTTATCAACTATTTAGGGTAGACAGTTAACTTCCTTGTGTAGGATGCTGTGCAACCGCCACTTTGCATTAGGGAACCGTACGGATTAGCGTGCAAGGCTGAACAACACCAAGCCTTCTACTGTGATACTCAAAAAAGCGATGTTTTTGGCCAGCAGTCGATATTTCTTCTAATAAATACGGTGCTCTGTATCCAAGATACTCGAGGGTGGTATATAACTCTGACTCAAAAAAAAAAAAAAAAAAAAATTCTCAACAGATAACTTATTCCGTTGAAAGAAGACCCGTAATGCGGAGAAAATAATTTGTTGCCGAGAAATCATCGTGGTTTTTACGCACTTGCTGACCGCTCAAGAAATTCTTACAAGTTCAACTTGCCTTGATAAATAACAAAATCAGAGTATCATCTGAAATTTGAATAAGGAAATCTCCGAAGAGAGTAAACAACACGATGGAAGAGATTGTTTAAAAAAGCTGTATGATCTACACCGATTGGACTTCAACGTTGTCAAAGAAAGACCGGAGTCAGACATAATGTTCGAGCGCCATCATCGACAACATGGAATATTTTCTTCCTATCAGTTTTCTATGAAGTTTGGCAGGATGACCACCGTCTTCAAGCTGATGAATTCACTGATGAAACCAGGACAGCCAGAGCTAAATTTTTCCAATACATTATTATTTTTTATCGGATAAATTAGAATATCTTCTGAGTTTTAGTTTTATTGCTCAAGCTTTCGAACAGTTAAACACTAATCGTCGTCAGGGGGTATTATTATTTTATAAATGATACATATTATAAATTATTATTATTATAAACAAAAGAAAATATATAAAGACACGACGGTCATTCATTGTATTGATTTTTAAGCGATCTTGTGTCAGAGGCGGTTGAAGTTGCAAACGCTATTAAATGCAAGGTGCTACAGATGACTCCAAACCTGATAAGTCTCCATCCTAAGTCGAGCTGAAAATATTTTCAGTTTCTAGATCACGAAATAATTTTTCGAAAGATAGGAAATATTGATGGCAATTTATTCTTTTCTGCGGAATACTGAACTTCAAACCATGGGACAGAACTTCCTTTTTCCGAGTTTGTTAGAGTTCGACTTGAATAATTCAAAGCCAAATGATCTGGGCCTAGTTGTTCCACATGGTCGGCCATTCCTAGGTTGAGGAGCTTCTTTGCATGGTTTTGTTTCGTTGCAACAATTTTCTCACTGTTCACTGAATGAATGAAATTACGNTTTAGAGTTCGACTTGAATAATTCAAAGCCAAATGATCTGGGCCTAGTTGTTCCACATGGTCGGCCATTCCTAGGTTGAGGAGCTTCTTTGCATGGTTTTGTTTCGTTGCAACAATTTTCTCACTGTTCACTGAATGATGAATGAAATTACGCGGGTTGTAGAAATCAAACCAAGAAGTTAGTGATTTAAGATTGAAATAGATCATGATCTTCCTTGGTTCAAAATTTTTGAGTTGCGTTTTCTTTGCTTTTAGTTCATTTTCTGGGCACTTCTGAAAAGCAGAATAGATCGGGGAGCGTATTTGCTGCCGATTGTAGAGTCGAGACTAGAAATTTTGGTGTCAAACGATGTTGAGTGCAGGTCTTCAAGTAATGGATGTCACATTTTGCTTTTCTTAACTTCAAATCGATCTTCTCCAGTTCTCTAAATAGCATAAGCACTTTTCTTCCATATCTCCCAAGTAGCACTTCACGAATTGATTTATTTCTTGGAAAGCGTAATTTTACAATTATTAATAGTAGGACATGAGCTGTAATTAAAGACATTTTCGAATAGTAGAATACTCATTCTTCAAGCTTTCGATTCTTCATGAATCATCTTCAGGAAAAAAAACACATTGGGCCCGTTTGATATCATATGAAACAAAGTACAATTTCGATGCATCCAATATACAAGAAAATATGTTCCAAGAATCTATCACTTTAAAATAAAAAGTTCAGTGGAAGACGCATGATTGTTCAGGCTTGGGGATTGTTCATGTATGTTGAATAAAGATCGATTCCAAGAGTTTCAAGTTGAACCGATGACCAATGACAAGACAAACTGCCTCTCTCACTTGCTTCTTCTGTCGTTTATAAGTATTAATGCAGAGTGTGTTCTGCTTCCTATATAGGAGACACAGAGAAGCAAATGAGAGTTACAATGTCATAGCATCAATACATTTCATTCAAAACAGGACAACAAACTGCTAACTTTAACAGTAGAATTTTTTATCATTTCCTTGATGCAGGCCACATAATAACATAGGAAAACTTCAACATTCCGCCATCGGTTTGACTTCAAACTCTTGGAAACGATCTTGATTCATGGACATTCCCCCAAGCCTGGACGATCATGCGTCTCCCACTGGACTTCTCATTTAAAGTGATAGATTTTTTGAACCACAAGTTTCAGCTGCAGACTTAAAACGGTCGTTCATGACTTGTTTCACTATGGCTCTACTTTCTCTAGGAAAGGTTTTTGGGACCTACCTTTGCTTAGCAAAGTTTTATCGTTTCTTTCGTGTCTAGATCTGGCTATGATGTATTGTTCGATGCTACGAGATCTTCATATAGCATTTAAATTTCGGACAGTGATTACCCATTTTTGTGGAGAGACCCAATGCATTTTTTTTTTAATTTCAGACATTAGTCGACGTTTCATGGGCGCAAATAATGAAGTTCGATTTGTTTTAATAATGTAGAAGCTTAAACTGTACAAATTATCTAAAATTTATTTCATCTGGGAAGGTTTTTAAGCGCTTAAAAATGACGAAAGAGTTACCATTGCATATCTGATGGTGTCCCTTACCTTTCTCATCGATGAAAAATGTACTAATCTCTGTTTGTTTCGTAACCACGTTTTATAATTTTTTGAAATTTTATCACGATGCATACAAAATATGTATCTAGAACAATGTTCATTTTCTAGCCATTTTGTGTTGTACTCCATTTGTAACTAATACTAACTAGAGTATTTTTGATTGTAAGTGTTCTCTCGTAAGTTGAAGTTACACTATATTTCTTGGTGAACTCTTCTGATTCTCTTCTCTGTTGCTTATTAACTAACTAGTAGACTTACGTATTCCAGCACTGGCATCCCTCAGGGGGCAATGGATGGACCTCAGGCCCTAGGGTGAAGTTAGTTAGGTACGCTCTTCCTATGTTATGGGGAGCATCGCCAAAGTGGGAGGTTGTAAATACCCTAGGGATTTGTTGGGCCTTCGGGTCGTCCGTCTTTCGTGTCCACTTTATTTCCTTCCGTCTTCTTACTTTTGCTGATAACGCTTTATTGGCTTCTTCTGCTTTCCCAACTTGCTGTTCCAAAGCGCATTGACTCGTGCATGGGTTCCACGTTTCTCCCGACATTCTTCATGTCCCTTCTTTCTTTCTTTCTTTCTTTCTCTCTTTGGATCACAGTGTACTCTGTGGGTAGAGAGGTTTAAACCCCTGCAGCACTGGTGTATCCAGGAAACAACGAGCGTAACGGGAAGACTCACAAGAAACTAGCATCAAATTGAGGTCATCAATGGCATCACATCGACGAATCTAAGGCTAAGCAGCCTATGAGTATTTAAATTCATTTTACCACAAAAATCGTCGTAAATTGTAAACTTTATCTTATGAGCACATAAATAAATGAAGAGGTTGTGTACTAATTTAACAATTATTGTCTATAGAAAGTTGCGGTGGAGGCTGGTGGAAACTTTCACAGCACTAGCAGCGAAACGTGGGCTGCTTTGACGACCTGATTTAACCGAAGCCTTATTTATAGTTCATATTCAGTTCACAGTGCTCCTCACAGAACATATTTCAACATATCACCGTGTGTTTTCGACTTAAATCATTTAGTCTCCCGCTACTGACTGGCCAGCTACTTGAAATGCACACGCACAAAACACCGCAAAATGATGTCGTCAAGTACAGAAACTTCGAGCAATAACTGTAACTATGGTTTCTCTCGCGTACAGAAAATAACACAGCTTAATTAATTTTGCTGGTAAGGATTCAGACTCCAACCTACGAAGGCCTGAGGCCCCAAACTCAAATACAGTACTTCGACCCGTCGATATGACGCCATTTGGCTACATATGATCAAGGGTAAGTTTTATTTTAGTCCCATTGGGTCCTCCCGTTGCACTCATTGCTTTCTGGGTGCATCCAATTATTTGGCTGTTTGTTTTTTTCATCTATTCCTGCGATGGTATTCCCAGTCATCCATTTGTATTATTCCCCTATCACTGCACTGGTATTCTCAGTTATTCGTTTGCTCGTATAATGCAGCTGCTGCAGTACTAAGGGGTTATTAGTTTTCTGAGTGTGGTATTGCTAATTTATTCTTGTACTAATATTCGCAGTTGGTTATCGGCGTGTATTATTTGGCTAATCTTGGGCTAGTATTTCCAGTTATTCATCTGAGTGTAATTTTATTCAGCTCTTATGCTTAGTATTCCCCAGCTAGTCAATCTGTTCATGGTATTAGTAGGCAGTTTTCACTTGTATTTCAAGTTATTCGTTAGCGTTTGGTACTATTAAGCCACTTTTCTCTAAGTATTTCCAGTTATTCATTGACGTGTTGTACTGTTAAACCCTACGTGTCCGGTATCTCCAGCTTTTCGTCTGCATGTGGTATTATTAATCTATTTTGTGCTGCTTTCTCAATTTATTTATCGGTGTATGGTCATAGTCAGCTACTCCTATATTAGTGTTCCAGTAGTTTATCATGTTGTGGAATTATTCAGCGAGTTTTTTTGCGAGTGTCTTAAATAATATTAATAATTCATCTGTCTGTGGCAGTATTCAGTCATTTTTCTGCAAGCGTATCCAGTAATCTATCGGCGTGTGGTATCATTTAGTTATTTTTATGCTAATATCACCGTTATTCTTCGGCGTGGGTATCAGATTTTTTCAGAAAGTTCTCACCAGCTACTCGTTTGAGTGTAGTAGATACTGTTTAACTTTTCCATCATAGTCAACTCGAGGTTTTTGGGTCGCCGCTCAGTAGTTACGGCGCTACCGATTGGCACTGCGCAACCGTAAACTGACGGGTAATCAATTTAGGATTAGCTTCTGGACTTCGGCTTAACGTTGTGAAACCAGCGTACAAAAAACGCTATTCATGTAGAAAAAATAAATTAATGCTGGCGGTCAAGGCTGAGCGTACTTCTGCCATGCTGACCAATGATGCCTCAGCCCCCGTCACGTACATCGTATTCCTCAAAATAAGTCTTTATATCCAGTAAGAAAAGCACAAATAATACCGTCCAGAATATGGGTAGTATGCGTTCATGAGTTTAACCCATTAAGTACCATAAAGAGCCCACTAAAATTTCTTTAATAATGGGAATGAATCGCATTCGGTTAATGTCCAAAGGTATCATCAAGGTTTCGGAAGTCTTAACGAGTGAGCTTGTTCGAATAGCATTCAAAAACTAGGATATTTGCTTCAGAAATTAGAAAAATTTATAAATTACTAGACTACCCGTGACCCGTTGGGTCGTCATCACGATCGTCTTGTCTGCCTTTCGTACCCATTTTGCTTCCTTCTCACCTGTAACTCATACTGATCTTTCTTCCATCTGTTCTTCTTTACCAACTTGCTGTTCCCA
>LQNS02278091.1:6458056-6469836 GCA_001587735.2 Parhyale hawaiensis | reverse complement strand
ATAATAAAGCAAAAAAGAAGAATTGACAGTAACGATAGCTACGAAAGCGGCCAGCTATCTACGCGCCCCTGACCCTGCCGTCACCAGTACAGGCTTTGGCCGAAAAGAAGAAGAAGAGAAAGTATAGAAGAAGATGAAGTATGTATAGTCGAATGACCCGAGCAGCTTTTGCTCCCGTGTGTTTGCTGTGACCGGCCAGCATATGGTGGCAAAACATGTATTATTTAGAACTATGCAGGTATATCGATCCAAAGATATGATGTTGTGGGTTTGCCCATGCCCTAATGCACATCACCCTGCTAATAGAATTGAATTGGAATTGGCGCGAAAGGCTGGCAGTCATAGCTCGTTTTCAATACGATGTGACTCGTTTCTAATATGTATGAACCATTTTCTCTGTTGATGAAAAAAATTGTAGATAGTATTAGCATGACTAAATTACGATATACATACCAGTAAAAAAATATTGCTTAAAAGAGCCATATATTATTTCTTGGAGCCAGAATTGGACCTAGGTGCCAGAGGGTCTAAACTAGGAGCTAAACGCGCTAAAAAGGTGCCAGATCTGGCTCCAAAAGAGCTAAATTGGAAACACTGAGTCCAGCGATGAAACCAGGGTTTCCACGGCTGCAATTTTTTTCGCCCCAAATCCAATACGAAAACCGCCCTAAATTGGTCCATTACGCCCTAAATTGTAAGTAAGCTTTACTTTAAGCAAGAGAGAGATAGAGTGGGTTTATTGCTTACAAGCGCGTTAACACAAGGGACAAACGCGTTAATGAAAGACACTATTGGAACTTCCCACTTCAATTTAACCTAGCTATTTAAGCCTAAAACACTAGAAATGTTATTTTTCAAGTCTAGTGCTTTAACTAAATTGTCCATATTCTACCAGTCCTTGCAATCTACAATTAAAAGAATGGGGTGATTGCAGTTACGAACTAGTCTTCCTATCAACCGTAGTGTGACTAAAGCACTTTGCATATACAAGAGAGGAAATTCTTTGACAGTCTGTCCCTGTCGCTTTGGTTTACAGAATGGCCGCATGAGCGGAATGGCGCTCCGCGCTAGTGTCGCCTTAGAGCTGAAGTTTAAATGTAGCTACTCAGAGAAGAGGTTCATGTGGTTTTTAACGTTGAACGCTACCATTTACTTCAAGACTAATTTGTAACATGGTAGGCCGCGAATAATGATAGAAATTACCTATTAAACAGTTATTTCTTTTTGAAGAGCGTAATACACCTGGCATTTTTGCTCATGCGGTGATAGCATATTGTTGTGGTGACGGTACGAGTAATCTGCTATTTGCAACGTCCATTCGCACTTCTTTGCTAGCATGGTTGATTGGCACTATACCTATATTTCACCAGCGATATTACATAATTGTGCATCATAAGCTCTATTTTATGTAATTTGTATTTAGGGCGTCTTTTTGTGGCTACAATTTTGATCAGAATCACTGTGATCATAAGCACCGTGATCGCTTGAGTGCGATTGTGGAGTATTAGGTCCTATATATTGCAGACTATCAATTACATATTAGTTAATATCCGTGGAAGCTATTTTCACAAGCTTTAATATTATGCAGATAGATTTGTTACATAGCTACGCGTTAAATAAGCCCTTCGAAGAAAATTTTCGGATAAAAAAACCATGAAAAAAGGTGTATATATATATATATATTATATTCGCATTTGGAGGGCTAACATGCCTACCTGCCTGTATTGCAGTAACGTCACTCTGTAGATGTATTTAAAGCTCTACAGTACATGATCACTAATTAGCCTTCCAGTTATTGTGGGGGGACGTGATATTATTGATGAAGTTATGGTTAATTTTCACTTATTATTTACGTTCTTCGAGTTGCAAGCACTCGCTGGTCGTGCACTGTTTTCCCTTAAAATATTTACCTCCAAAAGCTGGGGCGTCAATAGCAGAAACTGTTCCTATAAGGTTAGGAGTGTCTAACCTTAGAAAGGAGACATTTTTACACGTATACCTGTGGATTTATTAGTCGGTAGCTCACCCATGTCTTTTCTTATAATAGGTTACAAGTCTATAACCATGGCTGAACTACGTTAACAGGTTAGCTCCACGCTTGACCTTTTTGAGACGGTTCTGCGCATCTACTTGTGTGACGTCAGGTGGAGAGAAGATCGTCGAAGTTGTATAAGTATCAATAGTGGTCCTTATTCATTTATACCAATATTTCCGCTACCAAAAAGTAAGCAGCCAAAAACAGAATGAGCATCAGGAACTGAAATCAATTAACGATGAAATATTTAGCAAAATCAACGTCATAAACATACGAGGCCTGTTAACGAAAAATTGCAGAAAACATTTGGTAATGCAGGATATAATAAATGACGCAGGTTCTAAACTGATTGCAGTTACTGAGACCCATCTAGATGATGCAGTCAACGATGCAGAAGTCAAAATAGAAAACTATGGATTGCATAGAAGTGACCGCAAAGATAGGAAGTGTGGTGGTGTTGCATTATACGTAAGAGATCACCTTGGTTCACGTACAAAGCAAAATTCTCTAATGGAATGTGTGATTGTATTATTGTTAATATCGAAAAACTTAGATTGATGTGCGTGGTGTGCTATCGACCGCCAAAATATACTACCGAAATATTTGCCGAAATGTTGCAAGTGATCAACACACATTGCAAAGAGGTCCAGAGTAAGTATCAATTGTACATAACTGGTGATTTCAACTTCCATTTCTTAAAATGGCTAACGACAGACTTACCATATGAAACTGGAAGCTTCATACTATCCAGATCGTCATCGGCCACTCGCGATGAAAAAAATCAGGCTCTCTCTCTAGTGCACATGAGGTAAGAATTTTCACTGACCCAAATGATCTCGTCACCTACGAGAAATGAAAATGTCTTAGATCTTTTCTTCGTCGATAACGCACAATTGATTAAGAATATTGAAATCCAAGATACAACATTATCTGATCATAGGCTTGTAGAAATAACGACTCAGCTTGGCGAACGCGATTCCCATAGACCGCAGAAAAATTCTTAAATAAACTCCATCTTCAGTCTACGGGACTTGAACGTACACGATAAAGGGATAAATTGGGACGGCTTGAATGCAGAACTGCAGTCAGTAAACTGGGACGTGCTTCTAAATAACTCAATAGAAAGTGAAGGCATCAATGAGACATTCGAAAACATTTTATTAGAAAAGTGCATGAAGTACCTTAGCTCGGTAAAACGAAAATTTTATAAAAGTCGACACCACAAATTCCGTAAAAGACTACTTAAGAAACGAGCAAAACTTATCAAATACCAGCAATCGACGAAATTAATACAACGCAAATCCGAGAGCAAAAGGAAGCTAGATGAAATAGAACGTCAGCTTGCAAGATCACACGATGAAGAAAAACAAGAAAGAGAAAAAAAAGCCATTGAAAAAATTAAAAGCAATAGCAAATATTTTTTTTTGCCTATGCATCGCACCATTCCTCGATAAAATAAAAAAATCGGGCCGCTGGTGAGTGATACAGGATCTATTGTTGAGGATGACCAGGAAATGAGCGAAATACTAGCCGTCACTATCAAAAAGTCTTTAGTGACAAAATTCAAAATCCTGAAATCTCAAGAACTGATTAACTACAAACTACCTAATGGACTTCGAATTCACAAAACTAAGCATTGAACTAGCCATTGATGAACTTAGCGGCAACAGTGCAACGGGATAAGATGATATGCCTGCAAAAATCCTTAAGATGTGCAAGCTGAGCATCTCTTACCCCCTATACCTTATGTGACGGCAATCAATGGATGATGGAGAAATTCCACTCACCTACAAGCACGCGATTATTTCACATATTCCTAAAGTAGGAAATAGAATGTATCCAGCAAACTATAGACCTATCTCCCTAACCAGCCACGTAGTGACGACGTTTGAAAGGGTCTTTAGGAAACACCTTGTTCATCATTTAGAAAGCAATAAAGCTGCTTACCTACTATGCCAAGGCAAAAGAGTGGACGTAATATATTTAGATTTTGCCAAAGCATTCGATAAAGTAGACCATGGAATACTGCTACTCAAACTCTTCAACATGGGCATCCGCGGACAATGTCTTAAATGGATAGAAGCTTTTCTGACGAACTGAACCCAAAGTTTAATTCTAAATAATAAAGTGTCTGAACGACAGCGGGTACTCAGTGCAGTCCCACAAGGCACCGTGGTTGGTCCAATACTCTTCCTTATCATGATAAATGATATAGGGCACCAATGCAAGTTTGCCGTTCCCTCATCGTTCGCTGATGACACACGGATATAAGCAGTGGTACAATCGACCGCAAAGGTACGGAATGTGCAGCTATACCTAACCAACATATTTCACTGGACATCGGTTAACAACATGACCTTCAACGAATCAAAATTTGAACTTTTACGATACGGAAAAAACTTCTCCCTTACTGAATCCACGACCTACACGACGAGAGATGGGAGCGAAATCGAGAGAAAACAAATTTTAAGGGATTTTGGGGTGAAAATACAAGATAATGCCACTTTTGAAGATCATGTGGCTCGAGTTGTTGCCGTAGGCAAAAAGTGTAGCGGATGGGTGCTTCGAACTTTCTCTTCACGAGAGGCAGACACAATGCTCACTTTATGGAAACAACTGATACCGCCATGGATTGAATACTGTTCACTTCTTTGGATGCCAAGCAACGGAAAGTTAGAGCGCCTCGAGGCGATCCAGAGATCGTTCACTGCCAAAATCCGAGGCATGAAAGATTTAAACTACCACGAAAGACTGGCTCAATTATTTCAAATGTACTCAATTCAAAGGAGATTCGAGCGCTTTACCATTAAATATATTTGGAAAATTCTGGAAGGAATTACTGTCAATGTCAATGGGCGAATCCAGGCCAGACACTCAAACCGTATTGGCACTTGTGAGGTGCGCATTCCGATCAAAACTGGTGGTGATGCAATAGCCACAAAGTATTCTAATAGTTTCGTAGTCCGAGGGGCGAGATTATTCAACAAAATGCCTCGTCACATTCGAAATGTCACCGGTACAGAGATTGCGAAATTTAAACACTTACTTGACGCATGCTTACTGAAAGTGGCAGATAAACCTGCTGTAAGCGGCTACGTGAACTGTGGGGATAACTTGCTGTTAGCCACCCCGCTGGTCACGGACTGCAGCATCACCTCTGCACAAGATGGGCGGCGTGCGTAACGTCGCCTGGACCTCGTCCGAAGTAACATCAAAGGTAAGGTACCATGGGCTGATAATTGATGTTGCGCTGTTTTGAAAACAGAAAAAAATGACTTGGTGAACGTTCTCTTATTTCCTAAAGCTCCGGAGTAGTGAAAAAGTGGGTTTTGGCAGTAAAAGAGTTTACTAAGTTTTCGCTTTCACCGGCAACATCTACTGTGCTTCAAATATTTTTTGCCTAGGTAAAATGATAAACTACTACATAGTAATAATCAGTAATCTAGTTTTTCCTCCAGATTTTCCATGTAACCACAGAAAACGCCAATTTCTTTTAAATAAGTCATGAAACTTGGAAAAAATCTTTCTAGTTACACTTTAAATGCATGTCCAGCTAAATTACCATAATAATTACGATTTTCTAAGAAAAACCAAAAGAAAATGCTATGTCGACGGGAAAACTGTTTAATCACATGAAATACCGCCTTCAAACAACTAATGAACTCGTAAGAAAAACACTCCTCCGTTTGACTATTTACAACATTCTAAAGACAAAACTCTTTAAAACACAAATTTCACAAGTAACGTTCATAAATTTGGAATTAAATTACCTCTAGAGCGATTAATACGGCCCCGATAATACGTATGCAACTGTAGTTTTTTTCCCTGAAATCCACATGTTCTTCCGCGGTAATTTTTCATGGCGGAGTGTACTAGTATATAAAATGAAATATGATGCTTACAAAATAAACCATATCAATACTTAGGAAGCCATGGCAATGTTGTTGTAATTGATTTTTTTTCGCCTGTCAACCTATTCGCCCGACATTTTATTGCCTTATTTCAAGCAAACGGATTCTTACATCGCACGGTTAACAGCTGTGCTAGTGTTTAAATGATTACCCTTCTTTTTGTTTATGGCAGCCCAGGCTCACCGTATTTATTAAGCAAGTAACAAGTGTGAACTAATTAACACTGTTTGCTATCTATCTCTCCACCTGACGTCACACGAGTGGGCGGGTCTTAACGCCTACCTGCGCGTGAGTTAACCTGTTCGTTGTTCAGCCATGCTTATAAGTTATAACGGTCTGAGCCAATTACTTGCGAATTAGGTATAGCGCATCCGACGCAACGCTACGACATCAACAATATCGTTTACCGCCGCAACCAACCGAGCGACCAATAATTTACCGTCTCTGATGAGTTTATTTTATCCGTACTTGCGTTTTCATATTACTTTCTCGGAAGTTAAAATAATTGTTTTTGTAATGTATTAGTATTTTCTATACAATGATAATTTGGAAGACTTCAATTAGTGAATACCGCACCGTCTCTGATGCGCTTTCTTTCGTTTATATTGTTATTTTGTAATGATACAATTTGTTGAGGATTGCAAAGTTAAAAGCAAACGTATTATGCTTCACTATTTTGACTTAGAGTCAAGCTTAGCACTTTTGCCGTTTACGTTACCTTTTAAGGGCGCCGTATACTGAAATAGTTTACATACAGAATCGCTACCAGAGAGCGTCGAAAATTGTGACGAAAAATTTGCACTGACTTCCGCTCTTATGGTATTCTAAACTCTTGTTGATTGTCAAAACAAATGAGACAGATTTGGAACCAGCTTGCTACGAAGTTTGCTCAACTCTGAGATGGCATTAAAGAATCTTTTGTAAACTCCTTCGGTATGTGAGTAGAGAAAACAATGACGGACTAACCATTTGTTCCAGCTGGATTGCCCTAATATTTTGTGACTAACGCCCTAAAATATACGAAAACGCGCTACATTTCGTGAAATTTTTAACCGCCCTAAATTTCAGCCTAGGAGGCAAAAACTCCCTAAAATGATGCGTTTCGCCATATTGTGGAAACACTGGATGAAACTCAAGAGTTGTTCAAATTCCCCAAATGGGAGTTCTAGATTCTCCCAGATCTTAAGAAAATTCCGCAGATAGTTATAAAAGAATACAAATAGCTTCATGCTTATCTCAATGTATGTGGTAACAGGTAACAGTTAATTATTTACGTAATTCTTAAGTATTAGGCTTGGAACAATTCTCCAAATTGGTCTGGAAATTCCTGTAGGCTTGGAAAAATTTACCAAATTGGTCTGAAAATTCCTGTAATCTTCTCAAATTCCCAAGATCTAGTGAAAATTCTCAAAGAGTGGCAGCCGTGTATCGCACGTCTGGCAAGGCACACAGCAGCAGCTACAGCCGGAATCGGTCGCACCGCCCGCCGCCAGCGCTGGCTGCTCTGGATGGCAGCTGCCAGCTAAACTGCCGCAGTTCGGTGTACACGCTTCAGTGCTTTCTGGTCTTCTCAGATACTGCCAGCCTGCCAGCTTCTCGCTGAACCGCATTTGCTGTGCCAGCGCCCCTACGCTTTTAGAAAACAAATAGGCGAAAATTAAGCAAGGTTGCAGACGATAGCAAAAGTGTTTTTGTATATAGCTCAAGGACATATATGCATCTTTACCCTGAAGACGGCTGAAGCAAATTCACACCGAAAGCTTGGGCTAATAAAATTCTTGTCTTGACGAAGTCCTTATTATCACAATGGAAGCATAAGATGGACTTAGTTTAAAAAGCGACTAGACATTTGTATTAGAGAAAGTGTCATTTATAGTTTTCGTCGAACCCGTATTATATTTACATATTCATGTGATAACCGCTGAAATTTTCAAGACGTCATCAAAATATTCTTCACCATCTTCGATCCTCTCACCTGATGAGCTGAGGCTACAGCGATGCCCGTCGTGGGTAATAATATTTCAACTAAATGATTTGCTTCTCATCTAAATAATCAATATATATATATTTGTATATACATTTATGAATATATAAACTCACGACGGTAATTCTTAGTATTATCTACAATATAATAAAGACCGATGTGTATTTATCTGTTTCTTTATCCATTTTTTGTCGCGCTTTAACAAAACAGGTTGGCGGAAATTAGCCCACGCTGGGGGCTCTGGTCGTCCCCTAAAGCTCCATTGAAAAGTGATCGGTAGAAAATAGGCCGGGTTGCAGAAGATGGTAAACCTATCTTATTTACGGACCGTTGAAATTCAAACAATGAAGACATCGCAGGCTTTGCCTGATTTGTGCGAGCATTAGCTTCTCCATACATCGAATCTACGGCAAAGAATCGGACGACCATATGTCTGAATGCACTTCTTGCATTGCCGAAATTGAACTCCCAGCACTGAAGATATCTGAAGCTTCCATTGGCACTCTCATGCATCTTGATTCGCAGTTTCTTCCCACAGATGATTTCGTTGCTTCAACTAGGCTATTCTCCGAAACTTAATTCAATGGTCAATGCAACAGCTTTCGCTGAACAAAAACCACGGGATCTGCATAAGTTAGCCTACCGTATCCACAATACCGAATCTGAGCCATTACTTTGAGCGTTGTTGATTAGGCTGCAATAAGCCATAAATTTTCTCCATTTTTGAAAGGGAAAAAAGTCTCGATACTGAGCGGCTGCGGAGCCGTAAACGCTCATCTCAGGGTGCTTAGGTTAGCAGTTGTAATAACGAATGTATTAAAAATGAAGATCATCACAAATTATTCGCTGTCATTTTATGACAGCGCGGGCCCTCTAGTTAGATTAGACCGATGATCATGAGAATAAGTTAAGATAAAAAAAAAACTGTAATCGAAAAAAATATTAGCCCCAGCTTACTGATAACGGTAACTAATAACCAAAAGATTGTCACATTGAACATAGCGGTAGTATTGGGAAATAAAAAACATCGATTTCAGCAACCCTGAAATGAGTGCTGCTGTTCATCAATAACAAAAAATAATACTGAAGATGATCACACCATTATTGAATGAGTAACAAATAGTTTCAATATTACAACTACAATTATATGCGATCCAGACATGTTTAGGCTCACCGAATTAAACTGTCGATGCAAATGTGCAAATCGAGCTAAACTTGGTAGTGGTGGCAGATAAACCACATAACCAGCGTCAGCCTCGGTCCGAGGTAATGAGACGCGCAAGGCCACCCGCATATCAGGGTCTGGGCCCCCCTATGTAGCGGTACCAGATCCTCTACTTAACTTTACTGCTGCCGGGACACAGGCTAGTGCTGAGGCAAGGAAATAATTAAGCTGTGGTCGTGCATCCAGTCGATGGTTCCCAATCATTTCCAGCCTGGCGCCTACTTGGTGTCCAGGTGCAGCCTTAACTTCCCGTCCACCTTTTTAATACGTCCAAACACACTTTTTCTTCTTAAATTCCAGTGTCTGTATTAGATGTCTCAGGAGAAACTTCGTGGCTCCGTTGTGCTTGTTTTCACCTCATTGCTTATAGACTTTCTTTGCTCCCAAGAGAGCAGTACAGCTCATTCTGGAGTGCCTGTATTCAAGAAAAGATAGTATGAAGTTTAACCGAGGAGACACAGTTTCTTGTTTGACAACTTAAGTAATTTTTTGTCAGGACATTTAGTTTGAATAAAATACATTATATTTATAGTGTGTTTTTCTAAATGCCCCAAAGATCTAGTTGCACTTTCTAATGATTTCTAATTTGTTAAACAGTGTAGCTATGCTGCTTCTTACTCTGTTTGTCTTATATTTAAAACAAAAAATGCATATACCCGAACTTTATTTGTAAAACTTGACTGCAACCCATTGAAATTGATGGAGAGCAGAACTATTTTTAAAGTTGTGCATGGCAAACTATCAAAAAATGTTTTCTTTCTAAATATTTGTCTTAGCCCTGAAGGGACAATCGTGATGCTATCAGGAAATACGCATCAGCGTAGAAAGGAATCTATAAAGCCCGCTGCAGGCGACAGTCTTATGTTTTGCTATTTCACTTCATAACCGCGTTGGAATGCGTTGGTGTATCTGTGTAAGGAACAAAAAAGAGCAGGCCCGAGAATACGACAGTAAACATTTTGTCAAAACTTTTGCTAGTCACACTGTCGTGTTTGCAAAGGCAGCATGAAATATTCGAACGCGGTGAAGTGAAAACACGGGACAAAAGACTATCGTCTGCAGCGGTCTTTAGGAGTACACTTCCTTATACTACGGATTAGGACATTGGATGATTTGGTTGGTTCGCTGAGGTTCGTTCGTTCGAGTCACTTCTCAGCCTTTCATTTTTTACTTTGCAGAAATCGACAAAACAAGAAGACAGATGTTATAGATACTCGCTTTTTGAGTTCTAATGCACTCTTAAACCGGGGCCACATTATACAGTAGTACATTCAATTGTATTAGAGGACGTGTTGCTCACATATCTCGTTATGCAGTAAAAGTACATACCAATCATTGATTGAGTACTCTAAAAAGACCTGCAAATGAGCTAGTCAAGTTGGGTGTGCGATCGCATATTCTGGTGACTGTGGACCCGATTTGATGGGTATAACCGGCTATTAGCGAGGCATATTACAGGAGTATTGGAGTGGCACGCTGGAGGAAAATAATTTCATCCTCTGAGCTGTTACATGTCTGAAGCCTGATATATATATAGGGGCCGTCACTCTACCTTGTTCAATTGCATTTCAAGAGGTAATAGACAAGCTGTTACGGCAGAGATGGCTCCAAATTTCTGCCCGGAATGCGATCGAGAGTTGCAATTATCGAAAGACCGAAATTATAGCTTTTGTTAAATTACAGCTCAACATGAGGGCCTTCTACTAATCCACTCCCTAGTGTTCAAGCTGCTCCTGATTGGCTTGTGCCCAAGCAGCCTGCGCCTAAACAAAAATAAATAAAATAAACAACACCAGTGCACCAAAAAATCAACGGGTGTCATTCGGGTGAAAAACGTTCATTTTAAGAGTAAAGGCAGTAACTTACAAAACCTAACTCTGTACATTGATTTTCCTAGAAATATATAAAATGTGACTGAACAATCTTTTTGAAACTGAAATGGAAAATAATTAACAATAAAAAGTTGTTTAGTTTATTGTGTACGAACAGTAGAGATGATCAAGGGAAAGTACGTGAGGTTAAGGATAAGCACAATACTATTAGATGCTGAGTAGGGTTGGCAAATTTCCACACAGTGGTATAGAATTTAAAATTAACACGACGACGCAGTGTAGTTACCGTAGATGATCATCTCCTGGGGCATTGAATTGAAAAAAAAAAATTATCGTGGAAAATCATCTAGTTTTAGAAGGAGAATAATAAAATTTAGGAAGTTGTTACGCCTGCGAAATTAGAGCTGACTTATTAGATCCACAGGTGTCCACAAATAAGAAGTTAATAGCCCGTTGAATTATATGATAGACTTCTATTTTCACCGTGACGCAAATACACAATATTTTATAATGCCTCATTGTTGCTAGACTGCCAGGTACAGTCGTGTGATAAAAAAAATAGTGACTTTGGCGCGGAGACTTGAAATAAATTAGCATGTTTCCGCTGAACCGAAAACGTAGTTATTCGTACGAAAATACTTTTGGGTGGAATATGTGATAACGGATCTCTTGCCTGCGGCTCATTTCTATATCTTTCTGTGATAAAAAAAAAAAAAAAAAAAAAAAAAAAAAAAAAAAAATTTAAGGAAAAAAAAAAAAAAAAAAAAATTTCTGAATCTCATTTCTCTCTCAA
>LQNS02278091.1:6391601-6401783 GCA_001587735.2 Parhyale hawaiensis | reverse complement strand
CAGAGTCTGATGCCCCCAGAAGGTAACAGGAGGCCCCATGCTCGGCCTCCCGGGCAGACTCTGAGTAGGCCCAAGCCCTCACACCACGACAAGGTGTAGCAGCCCCTCACCCTGATACGAGCAGGGTTCAGGATTCGTGATATATCACATAAGTCAAGCTCATCAGATTTCACTTTGCTTACTAATCTATAGTGCATTAAATCTTCCTGGCTTGGCTTGACTCAAACTTCAGACGAGAGCGTTGGCTTGGTCTCATTCAACTAAATTGCAGGCGTCAGCAGCAAAATGTTTACGCTTGAGACGGTCAGCACCTCTAATTCGTTGAGCAAGAATGAGTTTCCGGTTGCGCCTGCGATGATTGTTTTGAGGTTAACGCCTGTAACTTCATTCAAGGTGGCAAAACTAACGTACGTGACTAAAGCTCCAACTAATATCAGCTTCACCGATCCTTTCAATAAAATCCTTTACTGCAGTGGCTACAGAATCAGTAGTTGAAGCCACCAGTTCTACAGATACACCATCTTATGTTCTGTTTTAAAAGTATACCGCCCTAATAAAACTCCATCTTTAAAAATTTGTCATTCATGAATATGAATTATGAATGTTACAGAGCGCATGGTAAATCCCTTTACCTATAGTTAGCACGTATTCTTCGATCTGAACAACCTAAAACCGAATTTTTGTCTTGGTAAATCCCTTTACCAATAGTGGACGAGTATTCTTTGATCTGAACAAACTAAAATAAATTTTTGTCATGGTAAATCCCTTTACCTATAGTGGACAAGTATTCTTTGATCTGAACGAACTAAAATAGAACTTTTGTCATTTTGCTACCGACAATTGATTTTGAATGAGTGGCGAACGAAATCATCCCAAGAACGTCCGCCTACCGGTAAACATTGTGGCTCGATGTTGCTGCGTGAGGCGTTTGGTACAGCACGAAAAACCAGCATTCGGCTCATCAGCATAATCATGAAAAATAATTAAGCTGTACATTGGCATTTTAATCACTGATTATTGATGCGGTTTGTAAGCTGTGGTTTTCACTGAACATGATCTTCGAGCAAGACACTAAACACGAGTATTTTTCAAAGCATGTTCAATATTGGCTGAACAGAAAAGTATTAGAGGGGGCTTTACAATAGCCTAATTTCATTCTAACTAAAAGTATGCAATGAGACGATTTGAAAAACCGGGCTAAAGAGAAAAAAATTTCAGATAACATGCATGAGCTGTCGGCCTAACATACTGAACAATGGGGCGACATTCTGCCGTAGGCCACAGACTCTCAATACATAATGAGGGCTGCGCTTATACATATAGTGAGTAGTTTGAGCTTCCGTGTCCGTTATACGAAGATGATCTCACAAAGGAAAGAAATAGGGACGTGGGCCTTTACTATTTCAATAGAAATATAGACTATGTACCCAAGGGTGTTCTCACACAGGATCGAACCTATAGGAACCGCAAATCGTAAGAGAAGAGGAAGAACTAAACAAAGAATCATTATTAGGGGAATGAAAGGTCTGTGTAGTTACACCCAAGTGCTGCTCGTGGGCCAGATGGAACTCATTTAACCTACAGCACCCACCAGAAGCAAGCAGTATGATAAAATGTATTTACAAGTCTATGATTTCAATTATTTATACACATTACATATAAATACGGTATTTAATTATACGTTTCGGGTGTATTTGCAAGGACATTATCAAATAACCAAATACACTTAATTCATATTTATTTGCGTTTGCATTTAAACACATTATTTGAATGTAATTGTATATGAGCACTGCCCAGCGCCCATCCCTCTGCACGGTCCAGGCGGCTGTACCTCTACTTTACTCCTTTCCAGCCAGAAACGCATCAGTGTGATTTCCTCAACTCCAGTTTGTGCGACGGAGGACCGGACGGCGGTGTTCTCGACGGCGAAGATCCCTGGCGGTACTACGACGTGAACCACACTAAGGCACTAGTCAGTGACTCAGTATAAGTTCCTATGCAGGTCCCTGATGCTCAAACGCCTTGTTTAAAATACAAGCATTGTAACTGAGCAGCTTCGGACTCGAATGCAACCATGTAACTGCTGAAGTTTTACATTTGTACTCCTATATATAACATCTGAGTCTGCCAATTATTTAGGAACGCATAGGTTGGAGGTTCAAACCATTTTGATAACAAGTTTGTGAAAATCAGAATATGAAACTAACAAAATCTGATCATCCGCGATGTCGGTACATCTTCACGGAACTGTACAGCTTACGTTATCGTAACTTTACGCGGCGTTTGTGCATCCGGCCCCTGAACCGCATCTTGTACGTTGCTTATTCCAGGATTCTGACATTGATTGTGCTTTAGCTGTTCATGTTGTCGTACAAGTAACCATATCTTGTGCTATATGTAATCCCGTTTTCAAATACTACCATTATTCATTTGTGCTCCGGCAGCCATTGTTGTGCGGCAAATACTCACATATAGGACTAGGTATTTACCACGATTCTCATATGCGATGGTAGATCGATTGTGCTACAAAATATCCAGCTTTTCACACCGTGCTCTAATTAAAATGTTCGTACACTAGAAGAGGCTACTGAGATGCACTTTTCGTGGTGCAGATAATACAGTGCTAAATTTCCAGGACCCGCCGATTGTTGTACCTTCGACTCCCGGATGCAACGATAGGTTCTCGTGCTGTAAAATCCATTGATTATATTTATACAATAATTTACTATAGCATGTGGAAAAAGGAAGATTCCACGCGTCTGGCGCAATCTCGCTAATGCGCCCTCACACCAGACGAGGGCACACCTGGAACCACGGCTTTCTGCGCGAGAAATTTAGACGAAAATAAAAGTTAACAGTTTAATAAATTCCGAGTTTTTTGCGTCCGCTTCCTTCCGTCACGCCTCCGATGGTGACCTGTCACGACTCCACGACTCCAGGAGATTCTAGATGTAGAGCAGCCGCCGGACACCAGGCCATTACGCTCCTCTACCCGAAGACCGCAGATCCCTGCCACCAAAATAGCAATAAATATTCAAACAAGTGATATGGGAGTAGCCTATCAGAACTTACAAAATACTTAGGCAAATTAGCCGAAATTAAGTTACATCAAGTTTGTAAGTTTAATTCGTTGTATATTGTATAAAGTTTCATTACTAGAATTTTCCTAGGAAAGGAAGTGAAGATTAATCCAATTTACAGAGAATAACGAACTTCTAGGGTCAGCGCAAAACTCTCCTCGACATTGAAGAGTCTACCTAGGGGCACCCGTTATTCCCACAAGGACTATTTACTTTACTTTAAGTATTTTGGGAGGGCGCTGCCGCGAATGAAATAAAGTTACGTTAGTGGGGTACAAAGGAGCCCAAGTTCCCTACACAGCAGCAATATCTACATATAGTTAATTGAATTAAACGCGTTGGATATGCATACGAAGAATAAAAGGAAATTTGTATTTAGCTTAATCCAAGTTGAACGTCCAATACTTGAGTTGATATGTTAAATTATTGCGTAATCAATAGATTGATTAACTATACTCTAAGAGTTTATCAATTTATGGCAAAGTGATATAATAAAAAAATTTGAAGTCCTATTGAAATGGTCAAGTTATTCTTAATTGATCGTATACAATTATAAATTTGGTATAAGGCTAGTATAGACGAAAAGTTAGCACGAGGCTGTGATAGTTAGAATCTGACTGCGGTAGTGGCACGAGGCTGTGATAGCACGAGGCAGTAATAGTTAGCGCGAGGCTGCAGTAGAGTCAATACCGTATCCTGAAGTTTAGGTAAGCATAATAAACCCCCATCACGCTTGCCATGGCTACACCTCCGGTAACATACTCCTAGAAGTAACATACCTTTGAGCAACACGACGGCTTCTCAGATCGAAGAAGAGGCATCCCCAAGTCGCATCCACTGTGGTGGCTTCTAATGAATTCCCATAGTTAGTCGGAGATTCTCCATTACTGTATAGTTGACCATGACCATTCTTCCCTCAGACGCAGTGCCGGACCAGTGCTCTTCGTCTTAACATCGTAGATGTAGTCAGGCAATTGAACTGGTATATTGCTGAAGGTCCATTTAAAATATGGGTAGCAGCAAAGTATACCGTTGCATAGATAGGCAGCTCATAATTAGAGTAACTCTTCATCTCAAAAGACGGGAAACCACCGTAGTTCACACTGTCCACGCAACTAAAGCAGAGGTGGAAAGTCACAGGAACTTGGACGGCACACCGAACCCAGTTGAAGTTCAATGCGATTGGCGTTACTCCTACCCATTTACCCAGGCAGCAACTGAGTTGAAATGCAACTAACGACCGATTGGTGCTCATACTCCCGCGTAAGGGGCCCACACCTATTAAGGGCTCCTACCAATAAGTTACCCCGACAGAACGCCACATAGAAGCGTGCCTGCAAGCGTGAGATATTCGTCATAATATAAGGACTGAGAAAGATCACGGTCTATGTAACTGTACCCAAAGCTTACACTAACCGCAAGCATATTGAGTGTGTGTGGATCGCGTAACTATTGCATAAGTAACGAAAGCAAAAGCCTGGAGAGTAAGATATTTTGCCTATCTCAGTACGGTCACAGATTCCTCTGTTGTGACACTTGCATTTTGATGAGGGTAAAAAAAATTAGCTGTTATTTTGCTCATAAGTAGTCAGCTACACATGAACTTGATAGTAATAACGTTTGTTTTGTGAATTAGGAAGCTAATATAATCAATCATCTGAAATTATTTCAGCATGGAGGGGAACTGATGAAGAACCACAGCATGTGTACTGAATACGGCAAATGTTCGGCTCGTTGTGGTGAGTCATAATATATAATTCTATAAAAATAGTAGTGTTTCTCACGTGAGAAGGGTATTGGCATAGACCGCAACAGTACTTGACTCTTAGGTCAAGAAATAATTGCGCAGAGCATTTGTCACTGGCGGTCAAGAGTCCAGCGACAGTAAGAAATTGCTTTGTATCTGTTGTATCTACTACACGCATATAGACATCAACACTGGAGTCTATAAATGTGAAGTTAGTAAGAAATTGTTCTGTATCTGTTGTATCTACTATACGCACTTAGACCTCAACACTGGAGCCTATAAATGTGAAATTCAATTTAGTTCATATAGTTCATTACAATAGTACTACTTGAAATTACTACTACAAGCTGGAAACAACTGAAAATGTTTTGAATGCAACATGCCCAACAAATGCGAGGTTCCCAAATGCAAGACTAACAGCGCACTGACCAGATCGAGCAGGAGGAGAAGGATTATACTGGTGAGCTCAACGAAAAAATAGAAATACAGTGTATTCCGGTTTCTAAATAATCCGGACCTAAAAGCTATCTGGCCTCGAAACATAAAGAGGGATGAGGCATAACCGCCCTAAAATGCGGTCGTCTGTGCCAGTCACTTAACAGATGACTGCTTCCACAACGATGTCACCAACGCTAGAGGGAGAGGAAGATGCAAGAACAGTCGCAAGAAACACGCCGTACCCACACTCTTCCCTGACTACCCCTCCTACTACGCGTCCGTACACCAATCGCAGATGTCGAAGACAAAAACTTTGTCACCCTCGTCAGGTTCAAGGCTGTCATCCAGCGTTTCACCAGACTGGAGGAGCTTATAGCCTCCGACAAGTTTTCCAACCTTGATGAGCTCCACGACAAGCTTATGAAAGACCCACTACCAGCCGACTTCCTCTTCACTTGGCGTGAAGGCCCCGACAATCTAGAGCAGCGAATCCTGGTGGCCTATAGCTTGGAGCTCTTAGGCAGGAGACACATTCCCACCGTTCTAATGTTCATCTCTATTCGTGAGGACGGGAGTGTCAAGTGGTATGAGAGGCAGTCACCGAACGAAGTGTAAGGCTAGAGATGTAATGATATGCAAGACAAGTTTCGGACAGTTTCACAGGTCAGAAACGCCATGGCCCTCCTAGCCACAATGAAGGCTGATTCAGGGGACAAACTTGAGCAGGCAACCGACGCTTCCTACAGAGCAGCGACATACCGTAATCCTTTGCAGGATACAGCTCCAGTTATGTCAGGCTTGTAAGTTCGGTAAGATGTTAAACAGCAAGTTAATACTCCAGTGCGTCGTCTGGCAAAGAATGAGTCCAAAGATCTACAGGAACCTGATCGCTACCTCAGGCCTCATCCTGGCCAGTGTAAGCAAGTGCGAGATAGTTACACGAGTGGACCCCTACAAAGAAGGCATCGACCCAGAAACCCAGGCAGTCTTCAGAGCCATCTGCGTGCATCTTCGCCCGAAAGACCGCATCCTTTACCTTGGTATAGACGAGGTTCACACCACTAAAATGTTGGAGTTGTGCGGCGGCCACTTCCCTGGCCTTACAGACGACGGAGAGATTGCTAAAGTGATGCTGAGTGTCCAAGCTTCCTCAGCATGTGACAATTTTGGCGAAATAGTAAACATGACCCCACGAGTGTCCTCTCGACATGAAGACGTCAAGAACGCTCTTAACTCAACTATGATAATGCTAAACAACGCAGGATTTCTCATTTTCACCATTACGTTCGACGGACACAGGATAAATCAGTCCTACTACGCCTCCCTTAACATGTCTTCAGACGAGCCCTCAATCCCAAACCCTGCCAAACCAGAGGAGACGGTATTCCCCATGTTCGACAGCATCCATCTCTTTAAGAACACATTCTACCATCTGCTTAATAAGAAGTGCCTAATGCTGCTGAAATGCCCTGGATCAGAAGAGCCAAACAGAGAGAGGCTGATCATTGGTCAAGATGGATCACCTTAAAACAGTTTACGAGTGGGAAAAGTACAGGGGTCAAAAGTGCGGATGCAAAATGACCAAGAAGTGTTTGAAACCCACAGCCCTGGAGAGGCAGAGCGTTTCTCTCGCTATGACGGTGACTGACCCTTACACTATTGCTTCTCTCTTCCAGGATGCAAAAGTACACAACAAAGTTGAGTACAGTGTCACAGCATATTTCGTGGAGATGATAAGGAGATGGATAAACATTCTGAAAGTTCGTGGTCCGTATCAGGACGAGAGCTGGAACGACCCATACCGCTGTGTCATCAAGCCTGAGGACAAGTATTCTGAAAAGAACTTACAATCCTTTTCGAGGTGGGGCAGCTTATGAAGGACTGGTTCGACAGCGACGTCTACGTGTGCAGAAGGATTGCCAAGCCCATAGCCTGTGGGATCTACTACAGTAACTACACCTCAATCGGTGCCGTCGCCGCTGCGAGATATATCTTCCAACAAAAGATCGATGGCCTGAATTACCTCTGCCTTGGAAAATGCAACAGCGACGCCAACGAGCATGCCTTTGGCGACAGACGTACCATGTGTGGCAGTAACTACTGGACTAGCGTGAACAATTTCTGTATCGCCCAGCGAGTGCATATGAACATCAAGTGGCTAAACTTGTTGGTATCATCCTCGACGATATCAAGGCTGACCTGAAGGAAGCCAAGCAGAACCAGGTGGCCCGGGCGAACCTGTGATCCATTAGCTCGCGGATGATTTTTCAGTGGAACCACGAGACCTCATCAACAACGACATGGTTCATGCAGCTGTTAGCAGCTACTCTGGTTATCTGTTGCATATAATCAACATCCGTGACAGGCTGCAAACAAGCGCTGGTCCAAAAAGATGCAGAGCTGGTAATCACGGTTGATGAGAGAGACATAGATACACTTTCCATGGCCAAGTACCATGCCCTCGTCAGCTTAGTAGACAGAGGGAAAGTAGAGTCCGCAGACGCTGCACTGCAGTACCCATCAATGGTCATGGCTCACATTGTTAGTTTCACCGCCTCTGTTTGGGAGGGATTGATGCGCAGCACAAAGCAGAGAAGAATCAAGTTTCTCAGTGTAAAAGATTCAAACGCAATCGCCTTCAACCAGCTGCTAAGGATACTAGCGGAGAGGGGCCCTGACGAGACGCTACATACGTGTCACGACGGACACGTGCTGGCCCAGACAGTTCTCCGCGTAATCGGCAGGAACTTATTCAATGGTTTCGGTGCGAACTTTGCGAGGGACGTTCCAAGTGATGCCAGAGATACGACTAAACCGTCGGGTGGCCCGAAGCTAAGAGGGGACGGCTCTGAGAAATTGGAAATACCAAGAGAGGACTGCAAGAGGAGAAAGTTGCAGGGCCTGAAGAAGACGGTCTAGTCACTGACATGAGAGGATGACAGCGATATTACGCTTCTGGAAAACGGATAGCTATATATATTTTTAAAAACTTATAGATATCTCATTCCTATTTATTTAAAATGCTTTAAATATTAGTGATATGTTTAACCGGTGAATACATTGAGCATAAGATATGCAACTTACGGATACAATTCCTTTATATTTCAGGAGTCAATATTTCTGCCTTCCTTGTTTAGAACTGTGAGATGAGATTGCAATAACCATTCTGTCATGGAACCCAGAACCTTTGACTCGTTAGGTATATGATTCAGTATATTTTAGGGAATTTATTTTGATTTTACTTTATTTAAATTTTTATAGTTATTGACGAAACTAACCAACCGAGAGCGATTCGTCAAATATTGTTTGCTTGGAAACGCTGACTAAAATAAAGTTGTAATGTTCCTAATTTCATAATTATTTTCCTAATAGTTCTTGAGATAATCCTATGTTTTCCGTTGCTGAGTTTTGGCCGGCAGCGTCCGAGGCCACTTTTGGACCTCAGAGTCGAGGTATACTGTTGCAGTCTATGGTATTGAGATTATACTTACGTACCGGCAGTATTGTTTTGACTTATCGCTGCACAAGTAAATTTTTCACTTTTGATTACATAAATATTCATCTATATTTTAATGCTACTGTTGTCTCGGGTCTTGACTTGACCCATCAGAGGGAAAGTCGGAGATGGTTGGGGAAACCCGCCAGCTACGGTTTGGGCATACGTGCTTGACAAGTTGACACGTCAGACGTCAGTCAGTCGGTCAGTTACTCGGCGTAAATATACTTATATTTACTCCGAGGTCAGTTAGTCAGTACGGCGATACGTGGGTGAGAGGTTATAGCAGTTTTTCCGTGGTATTTAGTGCTTATTAGGGCGTTTGTGGCCCGTTGTAGGACCGACAACAGAGGCTGCGGTGACGTGAAAGTCCCGAAGGCGAGATTTGGAGCGTTTTGTGAAGGGTGGCAATCTGGAGAAACACGAGGGTTAAGATTTTACCCCCAGCATTTTTGTGGAAGCATCAGGGTTTCATAAAGAGTCGGACTACTTTTACATCAATGTGGCCGAGTTTGAGGCTGTCACGGGGGTATTAACTTGGCGATTGCGTGGGGTTCAAAGCCTTCACGGTCGCCAGGGATTCTCGGACGGTTGTCAACTGGATGGATAATACCACCGGCGTGCGCAATCGTGTTCGTACGAAAGGCGCGGCGGAGATGCTTGTATAGCATTGCCTAGGGGTGAGCCGTGAGACGGTCGCTGTGCATAATCTGGCCGTGGTTGTTCAGTTCGTTTCGATGATCGAAAACAAGGCTGACCATACTACCAGGGTAGCTAAGAGGTGGCTTAGTTACCGGGATACTGATGACAACGCTGCTGACTGAGGTATATGCAGCTCTTGCCTCTGGAAAGAGTTTGGAAGATGCCATTTGGGGGACTCATTTGCCATTTGGGCATCGACCGTACATTTTAGCTTACTCGGCAGATTTGTAGTGATCTGTCGAGAGACCAGGTGAAGTAAGAGCTGGCAGGATACGAAGTATGTCAGCGGATTGACCCTCGGTGTGGGAGAAAAACCTCTTGGAGCGAGGGAATCGTGCTGTGGATAGGAGTTAGACCGAGCTGCTATTGACGTAACCCACTATGGTGCTGCGCTCTATCTCTCCATGGTGGACTGTGGATCTTTGCGTTTCGCCATTGGGCAGAAGTTGCCAAATGAGAAGGCAGGCAGTATCGTCGCTCAGCTGCTGCAGGTTGTAATTGAGCGAGGGCTGTGCGATGAATTGATGTTGGACAATTCGACGTCGTCCCGATCAGCGGCTGTGAGACAGTGAGCTGACGAGTGGAGGATTTCTCTGAGATTTCCTGCCGCTTACGCCCCGAGCGGAAATGCGCTCTTCGACAGGAATCACCGAACAATTAAAAAAAATAGCCGCTAGGGGAGGAATCACCCCTGAGTAGGCCACGTTTTGGTCCAATAT
>LQNS02278091.1:6128283-6143327 GCA_001587735.2 Parhyale hawaiensis | reverse complement strand
TAAGACGTCTAAATATGGTAACAATCCATTAACGCTCTGCTCTTTTGTCAATTTTAGCCATGAGTATTCCTCCATCTTTGATTGACTTACGTTAATTATAGTCAGACAGTTTAAGCCTCCGTTTTTGAGCAGAACAATATCACAGAGGAAAGAGCAAGGGGCATGTAGTATGCCGATAGAAACGGGGAACCCATGCACGAAAGTGTTCCCACGCAGGATCAACGTTCATGGGAACAGCAAGTTGGGAGAGAAGAGGAAGAACAGAATAAAGCATGATCAAGTAGGAGTATGCAATGGGAAGGAAGCAAACTGGGCACGAAAGACAGACGTACAGAAGGCCTAGCTAATTGCTGAGGTAACCCATACGAGCCCCCTGGGATTGCGAGGCCCCATTGACTTACGTTAAGTGTATCGATATCGTTAACTTGAACACAGCTATAATCAACATAGCGACTATATATATACGGTTTGACTGAAATTTCCTCCTTAACGGTATTCGCCTCGTGCCACAGATACTATAGTCAAACCAGCGTAAGCAGTCCTTTAGGGACGGGGCTGAATTGAACGCTGCAATGCCAACTCTAATCTAATAATTAATGCACTCTCATTATTCGAATATAAAAATAATTTTATCGATTGAGACAAGTTATACCACGCGCTTAAGTGAGATTTGGCCAAGTTGCTTTGCGTTCTTAGCCACGCCCATCAAACTCCTTACGCTGGTTTGACTATAAAAGTATATATGCAAGCGTTGGCCCTTGCGGCGAGACCATGGCTACACCTTCCGCTTGCCTATACTATACATGGATCCGTCAATGCATCTGAAGGGAGCTTCTTGTTTTACAGCCTGATGATGGTGATGCTCGAAATCTTGCTTACAGTCAATTTTAAATAATGGAAATAAATCCGTTCTTATTGACTTTAATGCACAATGAATCAATTTTTTTTAATTAGCCTTTTGCACATACTTTTAGAGAATTTATGCAAAAGTGTGAGCCAAGCTGCTTTTTCACATACGGTACAACGCTAGGCTACTTTGCCGTATTTACGGTTTTTGCTGTTACATCTGTGAAGAGCATAGTTTTTAATTTTTGCCTCAGCATCACATATATTCTCATTCAGGTAAGATTTAGTAAGTGCTAAGAAGAGTAAAATTGCTTCACTTATAGTCTGAGTACAAGCTCCTTTCTGTAGTTTTTTATGTATAGTATAGGCCTTGGATGTTGATCACATAGGAATTATTCATTGCTTGGTTGCCATTTAGCTCTTTTGGGGCAGTGCAGAGCTTCAATGGTACATTTGGCAGTTTATTCGATCTCATAACCACATTTATGTGAGATTTCTCTGTTGCGCTGGATACCCAGTTTGCTGTTGAATTCCGATTTGCTCTTTTCCCAAGTACGTTTACATTGATAGCATCTGCTGATGCAGTGTATGTAAAACAATTTCCATCCTATAGTTTCGTTTCATATCTCGGTAGGATGCGCTCATGTCCATACCATGCGTCCTCGCCCAATGGGACACTCTACTCTCTGTGCCATGCATCTCTGGATTTTGAGGGGCCGAGGGAGAAGTTTGTTCGTAAGTGCGTTCACTGCCGATCCGTTGGTCTCGCACCGGTGAGGCATGAGCCGGATGGGCTGGCTGTTGAGGTTTGGAGTCGGCTGGCGGTGGAGGTTACTCATTACGAAGGGAAGCACTATTTCACGGTACGTAGTTGATTGCGGACCAAGCCGGTTCACCATCTGGCGTCGGGTAGAATCCGCAAACAGTCTCAAGTCTGTTTCAACCTTGAACAGATATTCAAAGAACGATGAGCACCCGATGAGGTTTTGCTTGATAATAGCGCTGCTTTTCGTTCGGCACAGGTGAGGGATTTATGTGACAGATGGAACGTTGGGCTGCAAATAGGCCGGAGGGGAATACCATCATAGAGAGAATACACCGGACGGTTAAATGCCTGGCAACTCGTAGTAGGACCGACCCGTTACAAGCGGCGTTTTGGTACAACTTGACTGCAAAGAATGAGACGGATGAGGAAACCGCCTCTTCTAGGGTGCTGTACAACTATCATGGGCGTCACCCTGCTGTAAGACTAGAGAAGAAGGGTTACAGGTGCCAAGCCCCGCGGGTTAGAGTTGGTGACAGGGTTCTTGTCAAGCCTCCAAATGCCAGATGCACTTCTAGATGGTACGCATCACCACGTGTTAGGCATTCGCAAGCCTTTGCCTTTGGATGATAGCGAGTCTGAGGAAAGTGACGGTGATGAAGAGGGGGGACGGAGCATCCGAGGATGACAGTGACGACTTGGGTGAAGCCGAGACGGAAGGCGAAGGACAACTCCGTTCGCCACGGGCTGGTCGACCTGTGCGTCAGTGCCGGCCACCGGTTTGGATGGCCGATTATCAGGGTTGATGAACACATCACGGGGGGGGGGGGGTGCTGTGCCTCTTTGGATTTTGAGGGTGCCGAGGGTTGGTAACACTCGGGTTCAGATTTGAGCTTCGGTTCCATGAGGAGTCATTGTGATTGATTGGTTGTTGAGGTGAGGTTGTGCTGTCCTGGACCGGCCGGTGTTCCGCTCTGTTTTTGAGGTCGTGTTACTTAGAATCGCTGCCGTCTATTGATTCGTTCTTTCTACTTGTGGCTACTGTTGTATCATTGTTGATGTTTTCATTATCTTCGTACGACTACGAAGTATTTTCTTGTGTTGTGTCTGTGTTGTACGCCAACTAGCGTCACTCCGTACATCTCTGCAGCCGCTCCGAGCTTCAGGTGAGTTGTCGATTTGTTGCTCCTATTTCTTTTTATCAGACTCTCTCTATTCGCTTGTTGGTTGCTAGTTGACAGTATCTGTGCCACGTTCTCCCAGCGGTGCCTCCGTAGTCGATCCAGTTGGTGCGACACTTGTTCAAAATCACAAGCACCCATGGTACCTCTCGAGTGAATTTCGCGACGTGACGTATGAAAAATTCTCTTTTTTTAATGAATCTCGACAAATCTACAGATGGATGTCCCTACGTTCCATGCAACTTTTGAAACCGTCGCTGTCGTAGTTCATAAATTCGGAACTTCTCTTCGGATGGAAAAAGTTGCGCCCTTTGCCGAAAACCACGTATTTACAGACGTTCTTTGCGCACAACCTGCACTTTCTTTCTATTCTCATCTTTTGATTGCTATTTCGCATCTGAATTAGTTCAACTTAGTTCTCAGGTAGAGACGCTGCTGTGTGTATCGCTAATTCTGTTGATTCCATTTTGTCCCTTTGACGCTACCTCATTTGTTGCAATGGGAGTTCCACTTTCCACGCCGTCATGAGCATCCAAGACGGTATGTATTTGCTGTTTCTCAGATTCTTGAGGGCAGCCATCGCATTGCAATACCAATTCACACTCTCTGGTAGCCTATTTAAAATTTCTACCATGCCTTGAGAGAGCCCAGAGCATGTAGCACTGTATACAGGGTGTCCGGCACTATTGGGAACAAACTTTAACATAAGATTAGGACCTTTAAAATAAACATTTTTTACTCAATAAAAATGTGATCTAAAATGCTTCGTTAAAAAGCTACAAGGACTTAAATTCATTATCTACTGTTTTGATTTTTACATGATACCAAAGAATAAGATGGGTTTGTTTACATTCTTGAGCAGTTCAGCGCAAGCAAAGGAGTCAACGACAATAAAGCGAGTGCCAAATGCGGACTTAGGAGATATGCACCTAGCTTATGGTGCCGCGAATCGTAAATCTAGGGAGGTTGTTCGAATTTATGCAGCAAAATATCCGGCTATCATTGCATCGGAGTTTGACCGCTTGCATCGAAGACTCGAAATATATGGGCACCATTTTGAACATCTTTTGTAATTTGTAATAAAACTAAGATCTTGAAGATGTCCATTAATTCACTAAACAACGATGGTCCAAGACGTCCAATCTTTCAGGAAATTGATCTCCTGCATCTTGTGTTTACAATGAAATTCTTTACCTAACGTACACGTTTCAATTCCTTGTTATGCGCCTTACCAATGAATGTCTGTTCAATATTTCTCAAATTTATAGTCTAGGTAACTTTTTAACGAAGCATCTTAGACCACATCTGTATTTAGCTATTAATGTTCATATTAACCGTGCTAACGCTATGTTAAAGTTTGTTCCCAAAAGTGCCAGACACACTGTAAGTATTGAGATCCTGAACACACAACTTTCACTTTCGTGATTGTATTTCCACCCTTACACTCACCACAAAGCCAGTCTTGGTTTTCGTAGGATCTTGTACTCTTTGAGAAACCACGTCCAGCAGGGCAGATGGGTGTAAGCATGGTTGAATAACGTAACAGATAAACTCATCGCTTGACCATTTTGAGACGGTTCTGCGCATCTCCCTGTGTGACGTCACGTGGTGTTAACCCTCCGCGCTCGTGAAGAACGTCAGTGTTGCTAGGGCATCGATACGTTTACATTTTTTCGTTGTAATGAGATGTTGTTTTCTGTTTGGCTGTTCTGAACACGGGGATAGCAATTTATTGAAGCTCTATCGGGTTCTTAAAGAAACACTGGAATTTAAAAAAAAGGGTTTGGACTTTGCAAATGAGCCGACTCACATTCCGTTGTGGCAGGCCGCATGTGCTCCAACTATTTTGTGCCTTAGCAACATCATGAACGTGTATCTCATATCAGACAATGCTTACAGCTTGAAATGTGCATTTGTGCACTGTTGATGCGACTCTTTTTATTTTTAGCAAGTATTGGCTTTTGAAACAAGGCCTCAGGATGTAGCACTGGAGGTTTCTCGAGCCTCAACATTCTGCTATTTCGCTTTTTAACTGTTCAAAAAAGCACTCCCTAGTAAATATGAGTAACACAATTTTCCTTCCAGATTTACCCAAGTAACATCAGTCGATACTCATTTTATTTAAGAATTTCATGAAAATTGCTTAGAATAGAAAAAGCTCGTTGTTCGTACGCAAATGAGTCTCTATCGAGTATAGCCCAGATTAATTTTTTGTATCATCTCAACAAGAAAACAGGGACGAGTTTAATGGGATACTGTTTTATTACTGGAGAGGCACTGTTCGGAAGATTGAGATATGAGATATGTAACGCAAAGACTAGCAAATCACACCCATCCGCTTGACAGTAAGATTTTCTTGTTAAGAAAAAAGCCCTTTAACATTTTTACTATAACAAATTCGCAGCTAAAATGATCAAAATTTTACTTATAATTACTTTTAGAGTCTTCAAGTTTCGTCCGACCAGATGTACGTTCAAGTGAGACTTCTCTGCAGCAATGTAGCGGGAAATTGAGCGCGATGTGACTTACTAATGCTCTGTTAGTAAATGTTCTTTTATCAATACTCGATCACTCCTTGATTTAGTTAAGAGATTCTGCATAAACCTACACTCCTGTGATAATAGAAAGCAAAGTGTACATTGCATGTAATCACACCAGTTTGAACTTTCAATTGCGACAATATTTTGGCGCTGTGATTGTTTTTGTTTAAAATGTGCTCGTTTGCTATAATTTTTTACGGTGGGGTGCACTAGAATGTAAAACAATAATCTGGTGACGAAGAACAACCCATGTTAATGTACTTCAAAAGAAGTCGTAGCCATGTCGCTGTACTTCATTCTTTCGTCGTTCTGCCCATTTATTTGACATTCTATTATTTTATTTTTTACAGACGGATTTTTGTACAGGGCAGTTAACAACTCTGACTGTGCGAAAATGATTACCATTGTTTCTTCTCCATGAATGCCCTCGCTCAGGGTATTTATAAAGCAAGCGACTGGTAGGAGCAAATGAACACGGACTGCCGGCTATCGCTCCACGTGACGTCACAGCTGAGATGGAGCGGCGGGGCAGACAACCCGACCTGCACGTGAGTCAACCTGTTAACGTAGTTCAGCCATGGGTGCAAGATATTTTCCACTCTGGTTAATTCCAATGCATGAGACGTGAAGTACGGGTAAATAATGCTCACAACAAGAGTACACGACTGCCTTGCTGGCCTTCACATCTTGATAAAAATAATACTTATCCGAATCATCACCATTTCCACTAATATTTCTTCAGGAGAGAAAGAGTGAAACTGGAGGACTTAATGGGACTAAAATAAAACTTAGTCGTGACCGCATGTAGCCAATTTACATCACATCGATGAGTTGAAGTATTTGTGGGTCGGGCCTCAGGCGTTTGTAGGTTGGCTTTTAGTCCTAAACAAAAATATAACCAGTGCTATATTCTTGACGGGAGGGAAAACATAAGAATAGCTATTGCTCAAAGTTTTAGTACTTGACGACTACCATTTTACCGTGTTTTGTGGATGGGTTCAGCTCAAGACGCTGGCCAGTCGTGAGCGGGATTGCATGAATCAAATCGAAAATACGGTGATAGGCTTAAATATGTTTTGTGAAGAACCCTGCGAACTGAATTTCAAGTGTAATAATGGATTCAATTCAAACATGGAGGTAAATCAAGTCCCAGATGCTGCTCTGGTGCTGTGAAAGTTTCCACCAGCCTCTACTGCAATTTTTTATTGATAATTGTTTGTTGTTCAATTAGTAAATGTTCTCTTCATTTATTTATGTGCTTAAGGGATAAAATATGCAATTTACGACGATTTCCCTGACGAAATTAAGTACCCATAGGCTGTTCAGCCGTACCATTCGTCAATGTGACGTCACTTTTGGCGCTAGTTTCACGTGAGTCCTCCCGTCACTTTCTTTGCTTCCTGATTTTCTTCTACTTCGCTACTCGAACTGAGAGTGCTCTGGTCTGCTCTCCCTTTTTTATGACGATCCTTGCCCTAAGTTCGATAATAACTTCGATCGAACTTTTAGTTTTCATCTCAGAACCTTTTAGTTATGATGCATTGTCTATAAGTCTGTTGACTACTATGATTTTCACTGGTCGTTTTACACTCCTGTTCGCTTATAATTCTTAAACGAATTGCCGGATCACTATGGTATATTAACACAAAACCGTTTACAACCCTACCTAATTTATGGCCCACATAGCAAATTGCTATACGTGTATACAGAGGAGTTTACTCTTGTATATCAGGCCTACTGTAGCGGGCAAACTAAGAGAACGATTTTCATAATTTGAAAATAAAGTTTAACTATGTAGAGTAGGTTAATGAATCTTTTGATGGGGCCTTAAGGAATGTATTTAACATATTTCTACAAAATATTAGGACAAACATAACTATATTGAATACATTAGAGCAATCTAACAATCAATAACAAAAATTGAACAGTGCAAAATAAGAGAACGATCGTCTCTAAAACATTCTCATTCTCTAAAACATTCTCATTCTCTAAACATTCTCGTCTCTAAAACATTCTCATTCTCTAAACATTCTCGTCTCTAAAACATTTCTTTGCTTCCTGATTTTCTTCTACTTCGCTACTCGAACTAAGAGTACTCTGGTCTGCTCTCCCTTTTTTCTGACGATCCTTGCCCTAAGTTCGATTGTCGGTCATCTGGCAACATTCAATTTCGTGTACATGACTTCTAAAACTGCCCCTCTTACGATTACACCATTCTAGAAACATGGCACCTCACGTGAAAGTTACTCCTGAGCTGCGGGAAGAAATTGTTAAGCTCAGGTCCTCAGGAATGATTCTTTCGGTCATATCAAGAGAGGTAAACCGATCCAAGAGCGTTGTTTCTCGTGCTTTGATGCTCTATGATGAAAAGAAACAGCTGGAATCACCGGTATCTGCAGGCCGCCCTCGAAAAACCACCGTACGAGTTTATAGGATTATGAAACGCAATGTCCAGAAGGATCCTTTCGAAACTGCAGCGGGAACTTCCCGAAAGCTGAAGGTCAATAACAACATAGAAGTGTCTCGCTATACAGTTTCTCGTCGCCTCAATGCATGTGTGTTAAAGGCACGCAGTCCTGCCACTAAACCACTTATCAGTAAGAAGAATAAGAAAGCAAGACTTGAATAAGCGGAAAGGCACATGGNGAGAGATGAAGATTGGGAAAGAGTGCATTTCAGCGACGAAAGTAAATTTAATTTGGTTGGATCTGATGGCAGACGGTATGTTAGACGTGCAACAGGTGACAGGCTGAACTCGAAATGTTTTAAAAAATCAGTGAAGCGTGGGGGAGGTAGCGTAATGGTGTGGGGCATGTTTTCATCTGAAGGAGTTGGACCGTTGGTGGCCATTAAAGAAACTGTCAATGCTAATGTGTATCTCAATCTTGTACAGCAATGTTATCCTATCTCTACGGTCATCACCAAACCAGCCAGCAATTTTTATGCAGGGCAATGCCCCGTGCCATACTGCAAAGAATGTCAAGGAATATTTTGCGGAAGAGAATATCGAAGTCATGAAGTGGCCTGCCCAAAGCCCGGACCTTAATCCTATTGAAAATTTATGGAAAATTATAGGTGACAATGTATAAGAACGACAACCATCAACAGTAAAGGATCTGTGGACTAAAATTGAAGAGAAATGGAAAAAAAATGTATCCAGAGTTTTGTAAGAAACTTGTGATGTCGTGTAATCGTAGCTGTGCTAAAGTTATTGAAAATAAAGATTTTAGTACTCCATACTAATTGTTCTAACCCTAAAATTGACCATTGTTCCATGTTATTTGTTTGTAAAATTGTATTTAGAGACGATCGTTCTCTTATTTTGCACTGTTCAATTGTTGTTATTGTTTGTTAGATTGCTCTAATGTATTAAATATAGTTATGTTTGTCCTGATATTTTGTAGAAATATGTTAAATACATTCCTCAGGGCCCCATGAAAGGATTCATTAACCTACTCTACATGGTTAACCTTTATTTAAAAAAAATGAAAATCGTTCTCTTATTTTGCCCGCTAGCTGAAGCCTTGCAGCCCAGTCTACACGTTCGAACGACGACCCAGTGTTGCCAGGTTGTCGAGGCGAAATATCTGTAGACCGGAGCCGAAATATCTGTATTTTGCCAGAAATATCTGTAGATCTAAATACTTTCACTAACTTGTCTTGTCTGTCATTTGTCTATAAATTATGTTACAGACCGTTTCGAACTCGGTGAGTGATACGGCCTATGACAAACTATATATACCCATCGATCGATGATAGGTTCCAGAAATCTACGGTGGCCACATCTCACAAACACTAAGAACAGTGGCGTAACTCTGTATATAATGGTCTATTAAGAAGCCATCCCATTTAAAAAATGACTCAATCATTGATTTGTCTGCAAAATATTGTGACACTGAAGCATAATCTTCTTTTATTATGTGAAGGTTTACGAGAAGGTATTGGGTGCAATTACCCCAGATCCACAGCCATGATAGCACCAAAACTGCGAAAACATGACAGGGAACACACCACAATCGACTGAACTTTCGGCTATCAGCTACATAGACTATACATGTTATCGGTTAGGAAGGAATGCAATCGGCTAAATTGACAACACTAGAACTCATTGATATGTTGTTAAAAAGTTGCCAGGGAGGAATTTTCGGCAAGAAATGAATGAACGGACTTCACAAAGAAGATTAGACACAATGACAGAGGTACTTACATCGTGTTATTCAACATTAATAATAATAAAAGCCTGAATCAAGGAGAAAATGCTCGCACGAATCTTTTGGAATTTCATGCATTTAGAACCAAACACTGAAATATCTGTAGATCTAGGGCAGTTGAAAAAAATCTGAACATCAGTAGATCAGGATTAAAATCCGTATTTCAGAGCTCTAATGCCAGAAAAATCGATAAATGAGTGATTTTTTTAAATGGGAGGGCTTCTTAATAGACTTTTATATTCAAAGTTGCGCCACTGTTCTTAGTGTTTGTTGGCTGTGGCCACCGTAGATCGCCGTGTTCTGGAACCTATCATCGATCGATGGGTATATATAGTTTGTAATAGGACGTATCACTCACAGAGTTCGAAACGGTCTGTAATATTATTTATAGACAAAGGACAGACAAGAAACGTTTGAGAAAGTATTTAGATCTACCGATATTTCTGGCAAAATACAGATATTTCGCCTCGACAACCTGGCAACACTAGGTCGTCGTTCGAACGTGTAGACGCAACTTCCAGGCTGCAGCTTAATACAGGCCTAATATAGAAGAGTAAACTCCTCTGTAATACGTACGGTATATCAGTATGCTCTGTGGGCCATAAATTAGGTAGGGTTGTAAAGGCTTTATGTTGAAATACCATAGTGATCCGACAATTCGTTTAAGAATTATAAGCGAAAAACAGTGTAAGACGGCCAATGAAAATCATAGTAACATAGTTGATTTGCTATCATTTCGATAAAGCACTAAATCTCCACCAACGACCTCAGTACTCTCGACCGAATTAAAAGCTCCCGCTATATTTTCGCCAGCGGAAGGTGCAATGAGGCCTTCAGTGTACGCCGTCAGATATATGTTTCAATGTTTTGACCCATATCCTACAAATGAGATAAATATTGGTATCGTTTCATTCAGTTACCATTGCTTAATCGATGTCCAGCTTTAAAACTTGTATGAAAAGGAATAACGAGAAATAAGGCAAATTGTGATGAAATATCTTAGACTCTATATGATCATACACCACTGTGGCTTCTACTGAAATATGTATATTTCTTGCTATTTAACCACCACGTGAACGGCATGAAATTACAGAATTGAGTGTTCAGAACATCGTTTACTGCTTGAATTTGTGATCAAATGTATTACAGGTGGCATATGAACCAACTGTAGGAGGCACGTCGCTGCTGAAACTTGCAACGAATTTCTGCACGACCATTCGTAGCATGAAGCTTCGAAAATTCACCGTACTCAGGTATGCAGAGATTTAAATATTTCCCGTAGCCATATATTGAATTTGAGTAATAAATGTTATACATTGTTGGAAATATTTGTCATTCTATTGAATGAAACCGTTAGCTGCTAATTCTACGATAAATTTCACGGTATCTTTTTACCGCTTCAGTTTTTCATCCGCCTTTGTACAGTTTAAAACGACCGCTTCCCTCGTACACAGTTTATATGAAGCTGCTGTACACTAGTTTTTATGCTTGTATTGTCGCTTTGCGCCTTTAATAATATTATAACGCGAATAACGGCCAGTAAAGCTGCCGGTGATTGAGTAGTACTGTACTAAGTGTCAGGTGCAAAGTTATCATTTGCAGCCACACGCACCGGGCTCGAACACAAAGTCGTTTGTCAGTCTACTGTTAGCTCAAGCAAAAAAAATATGTTGCGACGGAGTCGAAAGAGTCTGCCACTTAAGTCAGAATTTTACTTCATCAAGATGACTCGAGAATCATACTCCTTTAGCGTCAAGTTGAGTCTCAGAGAGGACGTAATGTCTACAGGTGACGGCACAAACTCATTGATATTGTCTTATTTATTTAAACCCATTCATAAATTATCTACTGTATACCAACCATAAGATAAAATGGTTTGTAAATCACAAATACCTCATGATACGTGTAACGAAGCATAGAGTACTTGACGCTTCCGTTTCCACAACATAGGCGATCTCACGGAGGAAGACAGACGGAACACATAGTATGTCGATAGAAACTTGGAATCCATGCACGAGGATGTTCCCCCACAGGATCAACGCGTATGCGAATAGTAACGTGGAAAAGAAGAGGACTAACAGAGGAAAGTTACATCAGTAAGAGTATGAAAGCGGAAGGAAGCAGAGGGGCACAAAGGAAAAACGTTCGAAAGCCAAGCTAATGCAACCTATAGGGTTCCCCTAGCAGCGTTGCTTCTCATAACCTAGGATGGGCGAACGTAAAGTAGAAGTACACAATTTTATTCGCGCGTCAGGGACACAATGTCTATATCGCGCCGAACTATTCCTGTGGTTCAACATAGGCTCGTGCGCCACTAGGGCGCGCTTTAAATTATCAACAATTTTTCTCTCTGCTTTTCTGCCGGTAGGTCTCAGAGTGGTCAGTGCGCTACTGACAGGAAAAAGGCGCAAGTTGAGCATCTCCAACCCCCGGGCACGGCTGAACGCTTTCGCTCAGCTACGCCGCACAGGGGAAGGAAATGAAATACAAGACGGTAGAAGTCTAGCGGGAATAGGCCGGCCACCTCGGGCGAACCTAGATCACCTAACTCTACTACTGTAACGAAGTGACCACACCTGCGTGGCGGCGGCGACGACGACGACGACACTTGTTCACTTGACTATAAATTATAGACGCCCTTAACTTGTGACTACCAGTTCTGAACATCCGGGCCCTGGGGTACAATGATGCCGTTGACAACATAAAGATGTGGGTGCGAAAGGAATATTGAAACTCACTCAAATGGCACATTAATTCTGATTGAAATCATGCTTCTAATACTGTACAAATTATATACAAACCTAGTTAACTATAGCCGACGGGAGAAGCTAACTTAATGCTATTCGTACGGCTGCCTACTATCAGATCAGAACACGTAAATATTCCGTATTTGCATTAGAAGAAATAAGAAAATTCATCGCAGAAAGCGATAGCGTCCAGAAAGAGATTTGTACGTGGTCCGCCGTTGCGGTCAACCTGACGAGATGCTCTCGAAGCTGTCAATGTTCTTCAAATCAAACTGAATTAAATAGAAAAGCAAGTCTGAGTGAGACGGGATGTGCGTTTCAGAGTGGCTGTAAGGAAGCTTATGAGTGCGTGTAACAATGGAAGTTGTATGCGGTTTAATCGAACTACAGCGGAACCTCAGGCACCGACGCGTTCCAGCATCAATAATAAGCGACTTTTGGTAAAGGAAGAGAAGCAATACAACAGCACTCAATATATATATATATATACACTTGCCTATTATTTATACCTCTTAGTATAGTTCTTTAGCCCTAAATGACGGTGATAATCAGTTCTCAAAAGCTGGCCAATTTACTGTTACTATTCGCCTTGTAAATTACAGTAAGTAAAAAGAACGTTGTCACTGATAGCGTGCCACTCTTCCACAAACGCACATCGCACCTTAAATTAGGTGCCAAGCGCAGAGATTCCTCATGTTCGTCGACTACCAATATGGCGCCGAAGATTGCTTTCCATTACTGATCATCCAGAATGCCCTGCGCGTCACTAGCTTCGCAGGGACAACCCCTTCAGTGCCCATGTGCTGACATTACATATGTTATTCCTACGAAAAGCGCTCTTCAATTGAGGCACCAATAGTTAAGGACATATGACGAGATGCCCAAGAGTCCGAATCTAATGATACAAAGCCTATTTTACGAAACGTTCGGTTCCACGCACGGCGAAAGCGACGTTCAGACAAAGGGGTAGTCTCTTCACATGAGCTTGGACACTAGAGGCGCCTACACGTACGTAACTCTGCGCCGCGAGTGCGGAATTGAAAATACCACCGGCGGCTTGCACGGTAATAGAGACAAGAACTGTTCTCAAAAGTGTTCGAGAAACGGGGCGCCCGTTCTCTGAGGTTCCGCTGTAAGTGAGGTATGTTCGGCGTATGGGGCAGTATTAACTAGTCCTAGGGCAAGGTGAGAAGGAAGTCGAGATGTGCAAGTGTTACGATGTGTCCCGCCAATTTACCAACCCAAAACTCGGCACTGTCAGGCTTGTAATCTAAAACACAGCGACATTGGCAACAATTATTATATTCCCATTCAACTGTCAACGCGAAGTGTGATCCAATAAGACAATGTATATAGTAATGACGAGCTTGGGATAAGTCCCCTGAATATCTAAGACAAGAGAGTCAACGGGTAGCTGCACTTGCCAAATTAGCCTTCAAATCCCTTCATCGGTCGCAACAAAATAGACACTGAAAAAATGAAACGGAGACATCGTCAGGACGGACGCATATTATGTCAAGCACAACTAATAATTACGGTGCAAAAAGTCACGTGCCATCATACGCAGTACAAAGCAGATTTGCTCAACTGATAATAATCTACTAACAATGAATATAATAAAGACATAAGAATATTGATATTGTAAAAGCGGTGAAATACATGAGAGCAGAAGCAGATATTACCTACGTTCACCATAATAAAGCAACTACATTTCACACACGCACAAAAATTAGCGCCAATGCCGCAATATTTTTCAACACCTCCTAGAATACAAATGAGGGTTAGCTGATAAGTTTGTAAGTTGACAATTTTTCAGCAGTGGCGGCTCGTCCTTAGGGGCTTCAGACCCCCTTAATGCGGAGGTGGGGGGAGGGGGGCACATTCTATAAACACACGTTTAACTAAAGCGCGGACGTTCAACTCCCACGTGGCCCCGGTTACACATTAAAAGTCGGTATCCAAGATAACCCTGGAAAGTACCTACTTAGCTGGAACGACGTTCAAGCTGAAGGTCCGCTTAAAGGTCGTGCATGTGATGCCATGTTGTGGCCTCGGCATAGCGCTGCTGTATTGGTGACCTCAACCACCCGACGCTAGATTAATTAGCAAAGAACGTATGGCGAGGAACAGACCAGAGTGGGCTGTATCTCGCTCGTTTCGAACGTACCTACACATCCTGTTTTCATTTTATTTTCGTTGGAAAAGGTGACAGCAGAAATCGAATTTGGTGCGACAGCTTTGGCACTCTCGTAGTATTTCAAGAATTATTTACCAGGTAGCTAACCCCTTCTGGTAGACCATTCGCTATAAAACTGCGCAAACTTTATACCTACATAGCTTACCAGACGCAATTTCATTTTGTTCATTTCTATTCGGGACGAGCCGCCAACAGCTTTGGACCAAAACGTGAACTGAAGCTAAACTCTGCACCAATGACACAAAAAAAAATACATACGGACCGAAAAAAGGAAGATGTTTAAACCAAAATACGGTCGACCCCAGTGCACTTGCGTGCTACAGATACTCAGCCTGTGCACTTGTCAGCCAAAAACATAATACGTGACAGCAACGAACCAAGGATCAAACTTGTTAGCCTAATTAAGAGGAAATGGAGAGGAATGAACAACAGCGGACAACAGAGATCGACAAGCAGATTCTAGAAGTAAAGACTAGAGGAAATAGAATTGTACATTTACCACTATTTTGATTATTAACCTAGAGAACACAATAGCATAGGATTAAGCCTTTAAATTATT
>LQNS02278091.1:6112598-6128237 GCA_001587735.2 Parhyale hawaiensis | reverse complement strand
TATCTGTCTTATATGAGTGTGACGACTCTGACCTGTCCTCCTGTCATGGAGAAGCCTCGGCTATGCGAGTCTAAGTGCTACCGACAGAGGTACTCTGCGGAGCAAGCCACTGCAAATATATAGAAGAGCTAGCATAAGATATATAGACTTCGTGTAGAGGAGACGGATCGATACGCAGCGAGTGAAGGACGTATATATTGTTTGTTATTATATATAATTATCCCATGGGTATAATGCGAGATTTAATCTTGGCTAATCCGTACAAACGTTGTACGCGGTAGTTCAGGCATTGACGAGATGAAACAATAATTCAAAGTCGATCGACGAGCTCAGTTCTAAACAAAAGAATATTGCATTCGAACCGTCACAACAGAAAAGGACGCAATATATGTCCGATCTAATCGTAAAAATTCCTTCTCCGTGCAACACCGGAGCACAAGAGTTACTTGCGCTACAAAGGTTGCGGACACAAGAACGTTCCCATCAATACACCACTAGTAGTAGCACTGCACTGCTTCTGTTGAATGACCTAACTTGAAAAGTTCATTTCCTAGCATTGGCAGGACAAAAACAAGACAAGTGTCATCCTTGCATTGGCAGGACAAGAACAAGACAAGTGTCATCATAAAAACCATAAAAACAAGTCAGACGTGCACGTGATATGCCTATTGCCAGCTAAGAAAAAAGTACCACCGTTACTCCAAGGCTACCACTAATGTATCCGAAGATGAGCAGTGGCGTCTTAAAACTTTTTATCGTGCATTTATCTGCTATCTTCTAGGCATTGAACTCTTTGAAATACCGTTCACAGGCAACGCCATGAGAGAATAGGTGAAGAGGGGCCAGCGCCACTGGGTAAACAGACGATGAAACACACACATTGCATGACTCAACACTAGAGAGTGAGTGAGAGCGTTGGGACCAGCCCGACGCCGAGTTACGGTGTAGCTCCGCTAGCTATGCACGTGCGCCAAGCTCCACAGTCACACCGAGACACGCGTTCTGTAGATACGAAACTTAGTACGTTTCGGCATAGATTAAGTAGACAAAAAATCCTTGGCGCAGACAGGACACTTACGAGATGCACGACCAGAACATCGAACGAACGAAAAGTGTCTAAAAATTGGATCTATCGATGCCCAAGAATGTAATCATCTCTAACTCATCAAAGCTATAATACCCACGAATGATGTACATAACATAGATATAAATATCTTCTTCCCGTGGAATATGTGGAATTTTCAAGAAAAAATGGAGGAATAGTTCACCAGTTAACAATGCAAGGGACTTAGACCCTCCCTTATGTACAGCTGAGAATGGAATCCTAATATCAATGCGAGCTTTTCCACAACCTTCATCCTCGAATTCATAACATTCATTCTTCATGAAAGTATTACCCGAATGAGAGCACCATCGGACAAATTATGCAGACTCAAGTGACAATTGTACGCAGGATATCAGTACAAAATTTTTCTAGATATTCCGGAAAAACTACCTAGACTAGCTAAAGACCTACAGAAACAGAAAGAAGTCGGAGATGAGATAGCTGCAGTAGGTATTAAACAAAGGAAATAAGACGACAAGCTAACCACAACGCAAACAAATCTCATGTATCTTTGGTTACACAAGCAAGTGATACTAAAATTACAAGAGAGTGAAATGAGAGATTCAATGTAATAATGTCTAGAACAACACAATCCTGTATGAGACGCGCGCTCAGGAAGCTATGACAAATCGCTCGTTTGCGACAAAGGTGTCATAACTGAAAAATTGACATTTTTTAGGAAAGGCGAATACAGTTTTGATATCGCCGTATTTTTGAACTATCACTTGAATAATGACCTTTCTCAAGCGGCCACTTTTTCAGACTCAGATATGGCGTTACTGTCACTAACAGAACATGACACGGGCTGTGTGATGGCGACAATAACTCAATATACACAATTTTTGAGTTACGTATATCACTGTTGTTGTAAACGAGCGAAATGTGCAGACAGTAGGTGTGAAACTTACTTTTCGATTAAAAAAAAAGTTATTTCGGACTGTTCTCACATCCCTACAAGCTCATAGCTCAATGATATTATTGTATCTTTTTCTTACTGCATCTATCAATGGAATTAACTATATAACACAAAACTGAGATTCTTTCACGTAATTCCAGAAGGTTTCATATACAAATTATTTCTTATCTTCTCTTCCCTACATCTCATCATCGAAAATGACTGCATTACTAACAAATAAGATTCTTTCAGTTAATTTCAGATTCTTCTCATGCCTCTACAGCATCAGAACATCGTACTTTATCCCAACAGTATAGTATATGTATTCTTTTGTCTACATTTGATCACAAGATACTGGCTGCATTACACAAACATATATTCTTTTGAATACACCACATCCCAATGTGTATAGTAATGACAGCGTTATACTCGACGAATTTCCCAATACCGATACATCGAACATTCTGAAGCGGATCAAAGTCTACACATTAGCACGAGAGACGTCCACTCGTGAACGTGAACTGATACATTACCTCACTGATGAGTTGCACGACACAGATACGTCGATAGTGTGGGGTGATGGTGAGGTCCGGGACTATTGCAATATTGGTCAGATCTACGTAGGGATTTAAACTGATAAAATCAACAAGCCCGTATGACGCTATCTGAATTCGTAATTAAGAGTAGCTGCTTGAATTTTACGGTGCTCGTGCTGACTGCGCAAAATACCAGGGTCCATCCGAACGCGCACAACCTACTAGGGCATGTATCATCACCAAGTCCTATGCGGAAACACATACACACACATACCGCAATTGGTACAAATTCAAAGTAGTATAAAGATACAGGCGACGTATGAGTGAAACAGTCCTTACGATAGACCGTCGGGAGGGCATGCACCATCACCTGGACATATTCAGAAACAGAGGCCAACACACGAGCTGTCCCCAACACACTGACGCTACAGCAGGCTGCAAGTAACAGGCACTGCAGAGCAGCACCACGTCACAACTGGGACGTGCACCTTGCACATCCACTGGTGGTGGGGGAGGGCCACGCACGGCCACCCCCAGCTATGTTAACTTGATAATGAACGACGTTGAATCGAATTTTATTCCCACAATTTAAGCGGGATAATCTAACCCAATGAGCTTTAGCTGGTTATAGAGTCAGTTTTGAGTATGCGACTCATCACTTCGGAGCTTCGTCCACATTTGTTCATCAAGGGAACACTTAATAATGAAGATCCGGACACGTTGAAGCTAAACAGACTAACTTAATTTGCTCTGTGCGGGTGGAACGGAGACATCTTCACTGTTTTTGGTTATTAACAACCTAGTTTAGCCAAGCCTGCCTACCCACAGTATTCGCTCCTAAAGAAAGAAGAAACATGGGACACGTGGTAAGAGTATAGCTATAAAGCAAAATGAAGTACCCATTCATGGAAACACCAAATGGGAAAGAAGAACAGCAATTAAACGATTATCAGTAGGAGTGACAAAGAACGACGCTATCTCGACAAGCAATATTATTATTATTAAATTGGTATTGTCCCGCTATTTCTGAAACTTGAACAATCAATGGCGATCTAAAATTTACTCGGCTTACAGCCGGAACCACAACGTTGTGCTCAGGTGGCAAGAGATGAAGGACGAAAAGAAAAGAAGACAGAAGAAAGAAGCCGCCCATGTGGACGGTCCCTTCTCTGGCCCTCCGCACGGGCGAGGTAAGATCCCCGCAGAACAAGTCGGTCACCTCGATCGGCGGCCCACCTCGCAAGACGGAAAGGAAATATAGAGACCTACCTAACTCTACAAACCTAACCTTCTCAGCAGGAACTGCGGCCAGATGCTGCATCCCCTGCGGTGAAGGCACTCGCGACTCTAGGGTGAGTGATGCCCAAACAAATTATGGCAGGGAAAGGGCCCGGCACAATATGCCCCTGAGGGCTCTCTCGACAAGCATACATGACTTGTAGTTTTGCAGTTTGAGCCAAGGTACAATGGGCAATTTTGACTCCACCTCGGCTTTACGAACATTGTACTGCTAACGCGCAAGCCTTACTGAAAGCACGAGACATTTAGCATAGACCTAGAAGATCTTCTTTCGCATCTTGAGAGCAAGATGACTCCAATCTGCATCGTTCAACTATTATGATCGAAGTATCGACGGACATCGTACACTTGGTACAGCATTTCTTATCAACTATTGTTTACACAGGTGAGCGGAAGAGTTCAAAGAATGACCTGGATTTCCAAAGTGTGAAGAATGGAAGAAATGCAATCTATGTAAAAGCAAAAAAAAAAAAAAACATCGGTGGACTGGGTACGAGATTACACAATGTTGTAATAGAAATTGGATTTCTGTAGATGCAGAAGGTTGCGTGGTCAGTCCATCAACTTTTCAGCCCACCCTAATTTACCAGATCTTAGTTCGTACAGAATACTATCTATAATACCAACGAGCCTTAACACTTAGGATTACAGTAAGACCAATTCTTAAAGTCGACAATTCGATGATTGTGAATGATATGTTACGGACTAAGTGCAGCAGGGAGCTATAGACATGGCAGGAAGCGCAGCAGCGGAAGATATTATTATTACAGCCTAAAGGCGGTTCCACACAGTAGTCAATTGAAAAGGTTTTCGGACGAATGCGTCGCTGGGTCCGTTTAAGCCTATACGTACTAAAACTTTTTCCCTGTAGAAATACAATAGAAAAATCTGTAGCATAAAAACAGAACCAGGTATAAAAAGGGTCAAGCAGCAGAAAAAATTACAGTTATCCAAGTTCGAATTACCACTCAATTTCTAGAATACTGATAACTTGTACTAGTGACACTGCTTAAAGAAATTGACTTACCGAAGACGTAACTTATTCGGTAGATGTGCAGTTATATCGCCAAAGGTACAACAAAACACCACGACGAATAGCAGAGAGAACCCGTTCTTCTGACCATCGCAAGAACCCGGCTTCCGTGTGATCCGTAAACTGACTAACCTGAGATAGTTTGTCATTCTACAAACTTTAAACTTCCCGTACACCTTCTGCAATTAACGCAGCAATGCTAAGCAATAGCTAGTCTACCACGAACAGCTCCCAACACCAGCCTTCTCCCTGACTTCCCATTCCGTCTCGGGACTTCTGCCCAACTTCTGGTATATTTCTAGACAGCTCACTCACAGTCTGACAGGACTTGTGAATCTGACATGTTATAACGAGGTTGACTCGTATGATGCACGGCGTGAAACCAAACCATCGTTTCTATAAAAAAAATCAAATCCAGTACCAGACGGGACCTTATCTACTACGCTGTTCGTGGGTCAACCCTATAGATCTTGGTGATATCATGGTTAATATATAGTTTGGGCCTTTCTAGTAGCTGCAAAGAAATTCCATAGTGGAAGAGGAAGTAGCACAGGAACGGTGCGTTTAACCCGCTGAAATGCGCACTTTCCAATTTTTGCACGCCACTAATAGTGCTACGCTTAGGGTAAATAATGATTTACTTTGGGCATTAGCTAATGGGTTAAAGACAAGAAGACTCACCGCACGGGGGTGTTCTCAAATTGGATCAACACTCATGGGAACACCAAGTCGGGAAAGAAGAGGAAGAACATCACCACCAGGACTACCAATAAAAGGTGTCCCGAAGGCTCAGGTAACGTATGGGGTCCGTCTGAGGTGCTGTGGCTCCCCATAATATAGGATGGGCAAACCTAACCAACCTAATCCTATGGCCCATCCAAATGATCCCATATTCCCTGAGGGGGTCCATCTGGGCGATTAGCACAGAGATGCTAGCAATCAAGTAGCCTATTAGTGGCTCGACCACAAACAGACTCTCTTAGAGCCCACAGCCCGTATCAAAGCACAACTGTAGGCTACCTAGTAACAGTCCAATAAGACGAGCTCCGAAGAGACGACACCTCTGCAAAATAATCACAACCACCAATTTCAAGATTCAATGTCGACAAAACTATTCAACCGGCATTTCAGTCAACCATACTTAGATCACATGATAGGCTGATACGAGGAGCCAATAGTATTATCTAGCACATTTTGTAGAGATGTGTTGGTTAGCCAATTGAGTGCTAATTTTCCAATGTTCTATGGGATTAAATAGGTAAACTTTAGAACTGTATACCGACAGTTGCTTTGCAATCACGGTTGCAGAGCCGGAGTCGGTTCCGAAGCCCGGAGTTGGGAACTGGTTAGAACAAATAGCCGAGCCTGTGAAACGGCGAATTTTATCAAGAAAAAGGCTATAGAACGATTTAATTGAGCCTATTTTATTAAGAAAAAGGTTAGAGTAGGATATACCAACTTGGAGTCTCAGGAGTCGAAGTTGGAAGCTGGCAAAACTCAAGAGTCGGACACTGCTAATCCAACTCCCAAGCACTCTTCGCAAATCCTTTTAAATTCCTAATGATTACTACTATTTCATCAGGCAATCCAGAAAGTTCTTGCATTTTTTCCGTAAGATAATTCACTATGAAACCCACGCGAACTGTCTTGGTTACCTGATATATTTATTAAACGGTAAAGAGCACTAGATGTAAACTTAAATTTAAAGCGTATTAACGGACGAACACACTACAGTTTGATGCCGATAATTATTGCTTTTAAGTTACGGAGAAGTATGTTTTACGATACCGAATTCAGCACTAACACAGTATTATGACTGTTCGAACCGAACGCTTCCTGGTGATGTTTGGTCGAACAATTGTGCCTAGCGAATGATCCTAGTAAGTGCATCACGTAAGCTGTTGCGCTAGCGTCGATACCTACTAACGCTGTAAACTCTCGATTAAAAGTGCGGCCAGCCATGAAAAGGTCGAAAATAGAGGAAGCTTCTTAGTTTTTAATACCTATACACGGAATCATAATCAATTCACTTTCAATAGGTATATTAGGAGCCCTAGCAAGGACAACAGATAAGAAAGTGACGACCTACCTTCGTGGATATGTAGGTCATTAGGGGAATCGGTATGAAAACAATACGAGGCTGACGTCAGAACATCCAAGAACGTAAGGTGAAACGGCATCACACTGATGACAGCATATCATCGTTACCGACTCACCCAAACCATTAGTCTTGAACACAACACAGCGACATATTCCCTAAGTTATCAATTTCAAACTTTTTGTAACTGCACAGAATCGATTAATGAAATATCCGTGAGTACAAACGCAGAACTGTACTTAGTTGGCGGTTAACGGTCCATGAGAAGTACAATTAGAAATTTTCCCTAGCTACGCACCACAATAGAGCACTTCAGGGACCTATTATTTTCTACCAATAGATCAAATTCTACTCAGAAGCTACACACACACAACCTCGGCTTCACAACACTTACATCCATAGACTGCATAGCCCTCCTCGCTAACTGCGATGTAAATAAATGGCAGGTGCAGCAGTACCGCCACCCTAATAATTCCAGTTGGAGCGCAGTGAGGAGTCGACAACATACCTCATGGCGCTGCAGCCACATACCTGTGGAGCAGGCCCTGCTACCTCGCTAGAAAAGCTTTTCCCCGATAGCAATACAAAAGGACAGAGAACAGCAAAATTACACAGCCTAGTATAAATAAGGTCAACAGCATAATATTATATAGCTAATGGATGAAGACTCAATAGACGCATAGGTACACTGGTGTTTCCAAAAAGCATAGACAGGGATGTCAGGTTTCCAGAAAATTAGGGAACCTTTGCATGTAGTCACATATCTAACTGCCCGCTGGCATTAGGTAGGGAGTTGAAAATTAAACGGTTTCTCTTCATTGTAGTATAAATTTCCAAATATTTAACTTAAACATTACAATCCAGCAAAGACGGACATTGCTTCGTAATAGGTAATTCGATCCTAGATGTGGATTGTGTGAAATACAGCTAACCTTTCGGAGCAAATGGCGATAAGGTCATATTGGGGGCAAAAAATTATTTCGGCCTCAGGAGAGTTGGAATAATTATGGACTAGAAATGAGTGCATAAACTCTTAGAGCATTTATTTGCAGTCATTTCAGCGTTTCTATTGCTTTTCTAAGTTAAAAAATGAATGTGAGACACAATTTCTCCCAAGACCATAGAAAAAAGAACGATCGTCATTTGCCCTAAAAGGTTATAAGTTGAACCTAAAATTATTAACGTGCACCTCGTGAGGAATGTCACGTTGTTTACATGTTAGTGCTGCAAGCGGTGGTGGCTGGCAGACACAACACCGAAACGTTGCGAAGGGGCAATACTGCTCGCGGCCCCCGCCCCTACCTGCAGCACACATATCAGTGTGGGGACATTATATCTGTGTAGTTGCCCGGTGTCAGCCTCAGAAACTGTTTTTATATTTTGTCTTCTAGGCCATCCAAGAAGCCTGCTAGGGACAGGGTAAAACAATAACCTTTAAATAGTAATTAAGATATTCAGCGCTATGAAAGCAATAGTCACCCTAACGAAGGTAACATCGTGCACCACCCTACGGGAAAATCGTAGGAATTTATCCGATGCGGCATCGAATAATCGCTTAAAATTGTCCAACTGTGTGCAAGGCATTGCAAACAAAACAAAATGTGACTTAAAACTATGTACAGTCAGGATATAAAGAACCTAGGGGAATTAATAATAGTATCATGCAAAATAATTTCATTTTTACACTGACATATATATAGATATAAAAATAATATACTTCGAACCAAGCTGGCTTGAAAACAGACACGTCGGTATAATAATTACACAACAACACAAAAGGAAATTATTTATATAAAGATATCTCTGAAGACAATTGAACAACAACAAAATAAATAAGGGTGGTTGACTGAAGCAATGGAACAGATCTGTATTTCGGACTAACATTTGTCAGTGAATACAACAAGTTTCGCTATAGGTGGCCGAGTTTTCTGCAATTTTATTAAGCTCAAAATTTTAGTTTCAGATGTGATACAGGTATTCTAGATACACGAGTACGTGTATCTAGAGTACGTGGAACTAAAAATTCCGAACATAAATATAATAACTGCATAAAACGAGGCGACCCATAACGGAAACTTGATATAGAAACATGAGGAGCACCGATAGTTAGGTACTTTTGTTCGGGAGCTATGGGAAATGAAAAAATCCTCTGCAGCTATCGGTGGCACAAGATTAATATAGCGCACCTACTGCAGGAAGAAGTGCGTTTTTCTCCATAGGACCATGCAGATGACGGGCCTCCTGAATCTTTTCACGATCACATAAACTCAACTAATACAAACAGAAAAGATTCAAGGGCGTATCACTATAGACATAGACGCTAAGTCTCATTCTTCTGTCACTGTCTCTGTATGGTTATTTTTAAAAGTCAAGTTTTCACCGCAGCAGCTACGCCACTTTTAGCCATTTGTAATATCTTTTTTGTAAGAATAGTACTATTTAGGCCGTCAGTAACTAGCTTACGCATTTACGGACGTTACAAATAGAGCTATTCCTACTAATAGTGATGTCCAATTCAGACAGTGAAGGGTTTGCAAGTAAGCGAATAGGCCTATCGAGCGGTATTGGGGTTAAAATAATGGACAAAAAGGCGCCCAGTCCCCAGCTGCAATAAATAATATCGATAGTCCTAATAAAAAGTGAGCAGAAAGAAATATAATTATATAAGAACTCACACGAGACTCCCGCACTGCGCTAAGATCTATCTTAATATATGGAACGGCGGCTCTCTCAGTAAGATCCACACAAACAGCTGCAACGATGGTGCGAGTGTACGCAAGCTTTACACGATAGGCAACGATGTACGTAAAATATTATGCAAAAGCTATAAAGGATATTAAGACGCCTGTTGAAAAGCCACGAAGTAACAGGCACGTGGCTAAATAATTACCCGAAATGCCCCACAACAACACAACAAAACAAGTGCACATGTCCAAAAACCAACACAAACGGTGACACAAACTGAACACGTCATACAAACATTTTACACACTGTCCATACGAAATATATATAACCGTTTTAACTAAAATAGCTACGACCGGTGACGTTACGCTGATCTGAACCTTTTTCCTCCGTCAAATGGTTCTTCTGTTTCACCAGCTTCCGACCGCATCAAACAACTACACGGCTGGATCCGGCGAGTAATGGCATCCGTGGGATGACGATATAAACAGAAGGAGGCGCGCCACAGTGATGGACCTTCCGATGCTCCAAACGCTGTTTCAAGCTGTTCAAAGGCAATGTAGCTACAGCAAAAGGCGCAGTAACAACAGACCCACCCACCAAACTTGTGCATCAGTTGGAGGTTAATTCAGACATGCGCAGTAACGCAGTCACTGCAGCCATGGGAAGTTTAACGTCAATTGCAATGCTAGTCGCGAGGGGCTGGCGCCGGCGAGCTCGCACATTAAACCGATTGGGACAAGAGCGACGGCGCCACCGCAGCAGAGAAGTGCACCGACTGCGCTTCCGTACCCTCAACTCAGATTATAAGTAATGTAGCAAGTCGGACCAAACTTTGGTGTTGAGACGCGCAACTGCTCCAACACCTGGCCGAAGGTGAAGTCCCCGCATCTGCCGGGGCACACTATGCAACTGCAAGCACAACTTGAGGAAGCGAGGATGTGCAGCTCGCACGTTGTTCCGATACATATTTAAAGTCGGTAGCATAGATATGGCGGCGTTAACCCATGAACTGCGTCATGCGTTTCTTGAATACCGTTTCGGAAACGGATATGTCCGTCATTCGCAGTTGATGGGTTAACGACGCGAAAACTGCCCATCGTCGGAACAAATTGTGCGTGCAATAGTACAGTGTCGTCCCGGTATTAGGTAGGTTACTGTCATTCTCCAACCGACACTGCAAAGCTGAACTACTTACTGTAGTTGAAATGAGACTTCAGTGACTGCAGTATAGATGAAGCATTAGCATAGAGCAGAATGAAGGCCCGTGTTACTGTAATACAGTGCACTCACCATGTCGATGGCGCTATGGTAAAGTGAAGTCGTCGTATTACTGCAGTACAATGTAATGGCAGAGTTGCTGTATTTCAGGGTAGTCAGCACCTTACGGTAGTGCGATGCAGCAGTCGTTTGCTGAAGTCCAGATACTAAATCCAGGACAAGCCACGACCCAAGAGCAAACAGGTGAGAGACAGAACGTTAACGAACAAAGCAGTAGACGAAGCAAAGTTTATGGGAGACTATGTTAAGAGTGACAGGCTCAGGGAAGTAGGGTCAGGTTAGCCTCAACAGCAAGCATAGGGGAAAACGTTCTACCTAAAGACGACTAGTGCGTAAGTCTTTTGTTAATTAGGGATATCTGGACAACCGAACGGATCCTACACAACGGGAGAATTATAGATTATTTTCTGACCTAAAATGCTTTCGTAGCTAAGACGGACACTGCCTTGTGGCAAAGCCACAGCTACTACCGTACATATGTACAGAAAAAGAGGCCTCTTTCTAAAGGAGAAAGGCCTTAAGTTCCCTAAGGAAAAACTGAAGAGTTTGTATCTCCGTGCATGTACTAGTTGAAGCAAATTTGAAGACCTTACTACAGGACTTGAGGTGATTGTGTACTTACCCCCATCCAGTTCATATGACGGAAAGATAATCCATACCAAACAACGATGCAGACCAGCTGCAAAGAGGTGAGCCGCGGGACTCTGGCTTAGAAGCAGTGCCACGGAACGCAACGTTTCAAAACTATAGACGGCACAACCCGCGAGCTCTTCGCGACGTGAGAGAAGACGCTTCCTGCCGGGGACACACACGAACCGATATCAAACCAAACATTCTGCCTGAACCGTCCACACCGTTGAAGATCTACAGCGTGGTCCCAACTGTTTGCCCCAAACCCCCATTAGTACAGTAGAATGTAGATACCCACATAATACACACCGGCCGGATATTGCTTTCTTAACTCGACCAGCACTAATTGCAGGTAGCCCTCAACCTTGCAACTGGTGGCGTCCAGTGTCACATATTGCGACAAGTGAACATTTCCTCCCAAAAGGATATCGTACTATTCCCGCCGTAGCGAGCGCTGATACGTACTTTAGCATCTGCAAGCAATGGCAGCACAGCAAGTCACACTTGGGGTGCAGACTCACTATTATGTCAGAAAGCTCTTTTTCTCCCCAAGAATACTGTACTGACCAGCTCAAGGTCCTCCTATATATTCCTAAGATCTAAGAGCAATGAGAGAAAAAAATGACACTGCCCAGCACTACGGACAACGCGGAGAAGCTAACTATGTCCTAACTATCGCTCAGCTACTACAGACACTGCGATGTATAAAACACTAGCATATCCGTAAGGTAAAAAATGCAACACGGAAGCGAACGATTGGCAATACTGACCGGCATATGTGTACACGGGCGGACTGAAAATTCATACTCTAATACTTACACCAATGTTGCAACCGTTGCAAAATGAGTAAGAGAGCAGTTTGCCAGAGGATATCCTCGTACACTAATGGAAGAGGAACAGTGTGTGTGGATATCAGCAAGGAAGTAGCTATTATGCTTCAACATAAAAATACCCCAACCGATCACATAGCATTAAAATGTTAATATTAGTTTATGAACATTACAATTCACCCTCCTAACTGACATAGAAATATTCGTCCTACGCTAGTGTTTACAAGGGGCAGTGAAGGAAGTTTGCATGCCGACAGCGAGCCTGGTGACTGCGGCACAAATGCATATATATACTGTATAGGAGTCCTTCCAGTACCGTAGTACAGAACATCCCACGCATCTTTGCTAGACGTAGAATAGCTCTTAGTGCATGCAGAATTCTAGACACCCTCTGCCCTTTACTTCATACAATTCTGAAGAGGAACCACTAAAGGTACAGAGTCCTTCCTGCAGCACTGAATGGTCTACGCATCCCATGTACACGATAGTTCTTAGTCCACGCAGAACTAAAAATACCCTGCGCCCTATGCTCTTAAAGATTCTGAAGAATTCTCACTGCAATGTACAACAGAAAGAAGCACCCTCACGGTTAAAAAAAAAGATAGGGTTGAAATAAAACAGCAAAAGCTGTTCCCTCCTACAGCTGCAACATCCTAAACACAACTACCAGTTGGAAGTAGTAAGATGAACTTGCTGGGGACAGCGAATTGTGCAGGATACTGACCCCCGGTAGTGTTTCCAGTAACTCATTACCCCTAAATGCATCAAGTTACCCTAATAAGAAGGGTACCTACACGATATGGAGCAGAGCCAGGCAAGCCTATGTCCTAAGCTTTACAGTTTTCGAAATAGTAGGCTAAAGCTGAGCCTGCCTGACAGCATGATAAACCAAATATAAATAGACTCGGCATTTGCTTGCACAGTTGGTGTGCATCCTAAAAGGATGGCACAGTACTAGAACCTCAGATTTTCAATAGCATTGAGGATAGTTCTCTAGGTTTTCGAGCAATGCGCTATACAGTGATGAGAAAATATACATTTCCTACTTAGCGGTGAAGCCTGAGAGGGACATGATTATACTCAGATTATTCCGCTACTTACCGTTGGTGAGTCTAGAGAAAACGCATCTTTCTGATGTAGCAGGAAGGGCTGGGTAAAACGACACATTTTCCCTATATAAGAGGAATATTATAAGAGATAATCCTGAACTTAACGACAGTTTTCCATTATATAACCAGGATGAGGTAACATATCTTCCCAAACAGCTACTGGGAAAGTTCGAGAAAAGGAAACTCTCTCGCTTTGGTCGCAACAGGGGGACAGTTTCAGTCTTGCTGAATTACTACAGAGTCATCAAACTAGAGAACAAGGAGCCTGAAGCACACGGAATATCATGGTTATGTTGTGTTTGCATTGATCCAACTTGACGAGACAACTTTACACAGGCGGTGAGGGTGGTGGGGGTGGGTAGGGTGTCCGCAACGGGGGCGGGATGGAGTAATTCTCCGATGGGCCGCCACTGATCTGGCCAAGCAGAGACGCGCTGTCGCCGGACATGATGGCGCTCACCTCTACCTCCGATACGAGGGGCGTGAGATCCTCATGGGAGTTCTGTAGGGACGACCTGAGGGAGTCACTGGGGGAGTGGGGAGTGAGGGGCGTGCTGGAGGAAGTGGAGAGCTGCTTGGGAGGGATGGGAGGAGGGGGTGGGGAGCGCAGGTTCCTTGGGGAAATCTGGGGAGCAGTCGGAGAAGTGAGACAGAAGCCGTCGAAGGACTGCATGCCGCGGACCGAGCCATTCATGGTGTCCTCTACTGCACAGAACGCTGGCGACGATAACTGCACATAGGCAATATTATCACTTTTAACGCAGTAAGCCATCAGACGCAATAACAAGGAGCAAACATCGACATCTTTTCCAAAGTGGTGTTGGTTGCGGTGATTATGCTACGGCAGATGTGAATTTTGATACTTCAATCAAGTAACACGGACGTGGATACTACCCACTTACTTTACTAGCCTGTTGCAGCGAGTATGGCTGCATGGATAACTACAAGATCGAGTAAAGGATAAATATATCACTGAGAGCCAGCCAATGCGTGGCTTGACTCTCTACCGCGCAAAAAGACCGCTCGGTCACGTTTCAAGTCATGCTACCTCTGTGAAAATGGACAATTTATGTGAACAGTATAGGATGGACAAAGGAGCGTTTTTAAGAGAGTAATATACAAAACATATTATTGCTTAATTACAAATGATGTATAAAATTAGAGTGAACCCAGTACCTGGTTAGAGATTTTCTTAGTAGCAGAGGAGCGTTTGGGCAGTTCCGGAGGCGGCAGATCGTCTAGGCTCCCACCCATAACGCTAGAGGCGCGACCGCTGCTTCTGTTACTGCCTGTAAGGAGGAGTTTAGGTGTTAGTTATACTGAGTTTGAGCGTCACAAGGCGCGATTCCAAGAGATAGGAACGAATTGAGCACCGTCCGGACTACCGAAAGAATGTGTCCCCACTGTTGCGCTTTCGCAGATCGCTGCGAATTTTCCTCGTGAATTCGCATGCTCGTGCATTTTTGCAAGTTTCCAACTTGCTGGATATTTTCGCAATGAGTGAGGTGGTTCACCCTGAGATCTTCGGTTCCCCTAACGCAAAATGAATAAACTACACTTCCTCTAAGGCTTTGTTGCTTTTCCATAGACATTACACGAGCCCAAAGCTTCTCTGAGCTCTAATTCAGTGCAAATTTGACGAAAAATATGAAGCTCTACTACAGTAGCGACACTTCTGAAGCCAACTGAGTTGACGGTAAACATTTTATCGACGTTACGTGGACACACACAGTTGCGTTTCAAAGACAAAATAAAACGTTCAAACACTTTGCACTGCGTACGGGGAAAAAAAAATTAGCGGGTAACCCCACCTTCAACATATTTATAAACTTGGTAGTCATTTTGAACATGTTCTCAAAGCCAATCGTTTGAATGTGTTGCTTTGCCCTCGAAAACACTACAGTACATGAGACAACCACATGAGTATGAAAATGTCAGCCCAAGCTGAGTTGGCAGTACGCGCTTTACTAGAGAATAGGTACTATAAATGATATCTGAATTCACTATGATTGCTCATACATAGTTTTGGGAATACTATAAATAATTCGCCTTGAGCTAACGAAACGTTAGTTGAGGCGAAAGTGCTTTGTTTAGACGCCGGATGGAAGTTCAACTTCCACTAGCCTCTTGCCCCCTGTGGG
>LQNS02278091.1:6085644-6103792 GCA_001587735.2 Parhyale hawaiensis | reverse complement strand
ACTTTGGAGGCTGTCAGATGTCGAACTAATCAGTTCTGTCGGTGCTTCGTGCCCTGGTTGGCTAAAGTTTGGAATTTGTTGCCTGCATCGGCTTTTGGTCGTGTTGGCCTGCAGGCTTTCAAGTCGGCAGTTAATGTTTTTTTGCTGGATTTCCTTTAGCAGTGTTTTGGGCTTCCCGGTGTTGCAAATGCTTCATTTGGGTTGTATTACCTGTCCGTGGGAGCTCAAACGTGAAGTTTTACTAATAATAATAATAATAACAATTAGGGTGGTCGGAATCGCCCCGCCTGACACTAATGCATAACTAGTTTGCATTGTATGAACGCAGATGAGCAAGTAGCTACTGTTATCAACAAGCCATAGAAGTCTCATAAGGTTTATCTTAAAAAAAAAAAAACTTTTCTGTATGTAGCAGAATAATTTAGCACCTACAAGCAAATTTTAGCACTTTTTAGCATATTTTTTAGCACCTCTGCCATTTTAGCACTTTTTAGTACTTTTTAGCACTTTTAGCACCTTGTAGACACCTTGTATTCATGCTACACATTGACCTATCTATTCATGCACCAGAAGAAAACTACCTACACTCCATCCGCAAGGGAAACACATCAGGCATCAAGTAATTAATACATGAAGAGAACTCTTTGCGATCTCAGACGAAAGGACACTAGGGTTCGCTACGGTATCAAATCACGTACAATTGCTGACTTGGGGAGCCCCGGGACATGTTGCCCGTACACACCCAGTGACGGGATGTTAGAGTATCAGACTTTCAGATGCGCGTGGGGGGGGGGGAAGGAATCATGCCCATCTGCAAGACTGGCGAGTTTTGGCGGTGCACGAAGGTAAAGGTAAAGTCAACTTAGACCACACCTTCACCTGGGAAACCCACATGCACTGGTTTGTGCTACAGGCATAGGCCCACTGCCCCCAGAGGAGTAAGTATAGTTGCAGTCGACCTCGGGTCCCCAAGAACTATGGCGCCAATTTGACGGAAGGAACAAGTGACCCGAGGTCCCACACCCTCCTCATCTGAGGAAGGCAGTTCCACCACGGCGCAATGCATGCACATAACTGCCGAGTCAGCACATCTAGATCAATCAACAAAGAGCTCGAGTGCCTGGCTTTGTATCGAACCTGCGAGCGATACAAGGAGTTGTTGAGTCGGCATTTCCGGCGTCAGACGCTATTGAGAGGATACAGGATCCAGATCAAGCAAGATGGGGATGAACGGATGAGGGGGTCACAGCTATCGCATGAGCCTTCCGTCACTGTGGCCATAGCTCTGAAAATTTGTGGTTGACTGCAGCCGTGCACTCCTCTGGGGCAATTTGGGATATATCAGCAGCATGAACCAGAGAATTTGGATCTTCCGGTTGGGGTGTACGGTCAAATTGCCTTTAGCTTTCTTCATTACAAGAAAAACTTGTGTGCCGTCTTCGTGAACACACGTGACTCTCTGTTACTTTAGATATGTTTCTGATTTCTTCTCAACACCAGCAAAAATGGCTGAAAATAATCAAGCGTTGAAATGACGCACATAATGAGCTAACATTTAGGAGACCAGCCGTCACTTAGTTTCCATACTCAGTGCGTCTTTTCCACCAAAGATACATCACATAGCCATCCTCTCCACCCCTTCCGGAGATGAAATGAAGAATTCCAAAATCTTGTGGCATTCTAAAAAATCCACCGTTTTGACGCCCTAACTGGTCAAGAACTACGGTATTGAGCATGCAAATTCTTTTGTAGGCATGCACAAGTATCTTTTGCATCTCCAAAACAATAACATGACTGAAACATGACTAGTAGAAATTCCAACTAGGTAGCTATATGACCAGCTGCCAAGAGTGCAGAGGGAAACGTAGCTTTGTTTCAAGGTTATACGGGTGAACTAAGCAAATTTTCAATTTGAATGAATGCGTTGAAATATAGTCACGAACACAGATCAACATTTTACTTGAAGTTCTACTTTAAGTGTTAAGAATGATGCGGAACATTGGATATTATGAATCCTGAGCAAGATTACACAGCGTACGAGAAGTAAAGGAAGTCCACGATTCAGATCACCCTTGTTTTATGCATTTTTCTTACTTTGGTTGAAAAGTGTAACTTCTAAGTATTTTATTTGTGCTTTCTTGATTCAAGAGAACATGTAGCTATCAAGTAAAAATTTTCAATCCAAATAAAAACATTTTGTGAAACAAGGGTGGTCGACATGGAGGACTTCTGTAGACAAGTCATGCATACACAGACCACACTAACAGAAGGGCAGGCAGACCTCAGGAGAGCCAAGCAAAGAAGAGAGAAGAGGGGAAAGACTATGCTAACGCCGAAACATGTCGAACACCAGCTCATGGGACAGATTTTTCCACCTGAAACTGCCGAAAATAGTAGCAGGGAGAAAAACAACGAGAAGATCATTTGTTGAACTGAAGAAAAAACGATAGCAAGGTCTCAGGAAACAAGTAGAAGGAGAATCTAGTGAGGCGAGAAAGCAGAAGAAGAAATTGGTGAAACAGAAAGCATAGATTAGATTACAGATAGCGTGAACATCATTAGACCAGAAATAAGAGCACGAAACTAGCTACAGAATAAGTGGTGTGACACAACACATGGCGTTGGAGTGGTGCAAAACGCACCACACATCGAGGCACAACTTACGTCCACAAGCCGCCGGTGTAGAGGCAGGGTGTCAACAGGGGTAATCTTGCCGTGCAGGTCTAGCGCTGTATCCAGCAGACTCAACTACAACGCAAATCATAAGAGAGAATTACTGTACACGGGCCACTACTCAACAGCGTGTAGGCGTTCCTATTCAATCGTAACCTTTGTGAATTATATTGAAAATATCGACCGAGAGTTGCACCGTCCCACAAGCAAATGGGTTGCACCTAATATAGGTAAAGCACACGTCTTTAAATATCATGGCTACAATTCTATGCAGGATCTCTAAACTTCATTTAACTGCTGTGATTTACCACAGATTTCGCACGAGCTTACATCCATATCCTATTCAACCCACCTCAATCGGAAAATCATAGGCAAAGAGCCCATAAAATATCGGGTGCTTGCATTTATAGATATCAGCTGTTGGAACCAACATCTTTCAGCTTTAATACGGACGGCCATTGAATCACCAGCATATTGATGACAATCATTAGTTTCCTGCATTCAAAAAATGGAAACACAAGCTTTACCGACTTCAAAAACCCAAAATATATAAATTTACTGCATAGCCCACTTTGTATTCTCTGCACAAAGCATGTGCTCAACCAGTCATTGAAAAATCAGGAAGACAAGAGTTCCAGGAAATAAGTACGAAGCACAACTTGACTAAATAACGATGTTACTCATCAAATTTAGAAAGCATCGGTAGTAAGCTACAGATATAAACACCAAATACGGTAGGGTAAATCAGCAGCTGGAGGCAAATGCGTCGTTGATTAAAAGCACTTTCGCCACTTAGCGCCAGAGGCAGACAGGAGATGTAGATATATAGGCCTGTCATGTGGTAGAACACGACTAGCTAGCTCTACACTCATCTCCTCGGGAATGTTATTACCATATCACACTTATATGGGTTGAAGTGCAGTATTGCTTTAGTACCTATCTAATGTATATTAACAGGACATACCGGTAATCGAATATACAAAAAAAGCAAGTATCTTAATAGCTACTTTGTAATACGTATTCACTTTATCAAAAGCTCAAGTTGTATAAAGGTACGGTACCAGAGCTGGAATTATGGAGCAAGAGTGGGAAGCGTATTGCATCGAGTAAAAATCTCGTCCCCCTCGTAACGAGTTATAAAAGAAACTCAATGGCTCTGTTAGGATGAGCTCCCATAATCTACACACAGCACGGAAGTCTCGATCTGTCACAAACATCATTGCAGGAAATTGCGAAAGAAAAATAACGTTTTGTGTTTATCTTACGATGAGAGCAGACATGTTACGGCAAAACCATCGAGGTTTGGGTGAGCAATACAGGCACAGGTTTAGCAAAAATCTCAAATTCCTTTAAGCTCTCGCTAATTGGGTCAAGGTCATCGCACACATTTCAACACTACAGAAAAGCTCAGGAGGGCAGCAGCGCCACCGGCTGAGCAACATCTTCCACTACCGACTCACGAGTTCCATGAGGTGCAGCTTGAGTTTGTTGACCCAGGAGGCCTGGTCAGGATGCTCGGTGAGGTAGTCAGAGGCAAAGAAAGCAGAGAGGTACCTGGCAATGCCGCCGTTCACTGCAGCATCGATGGCACCGTTCAGTAACATTGTGAACGGCTGGATGTTCTCCTGTAAGGCGCAACAGTGGTGAAGTAAAGTCCGATTTCTCTGCTGCTACTGAATTATTCAACAAATGTGTAAGGAGAAGATAGGATGAAGCTCAAACTAAATGCAAATCCGTATGCATTATAAGAAAACATGACGATTCATAATGATAAAAGTTGCCACAAAATACAGAATAACAAGCACGTAGCCAAAACTACATTTGAATCAACATGAAGCAATGAAAAGTAGAACAAAGTTTTCACTGATACAAGGAAAAGTCCGCTTGCATAATGTTATCTGATACCTATAGCTACCTGCGGTCCTCAATACAGTTACTGTACAGTGGTATTCTTGTTTTCTGCACAAACGCATTAGCATAAAGTTGGCTAGCGAAATAAAAGAATGGGCTGAAAATACAGCGAATCACGAGTAGCATGACCCAAATAGTAGCATTGTAGGTAATGGGGTGAGTTAGCCGCCTCGCGCAATATGCACAGGATCAAGACATCTTCATTGTTTAGACCCATTATGCACAGATTCAACCATTATTCACAGATTCAACACCCGAACAGCGTAGTGATGGATATGAGTTCATTATCATAATTACCCCAAGTAAAGTTTATTTGGATTCATGTACGGTGGGAGGCAATGCTTATTAATTTCCGCCACGCCAGTAAAGTGGCGGTTCATTTATTGGGAAACAACAGTAATCACATGGACCGCATTACGTCACGAATTGCCAAACACTTCACACAATTCCTCAAAACTCTTTATTGCTCTCACATCAAAGTTTCTGTGACGGAATACTGTATACGAAAAATCTCCCCCATTATTTTTGCGGCGCGATAATGGCAGTGTGCCACTGAAGCACTAGTAAAACTTCTACTATTACTACTCCCCCATTATCGAGTCTGGATCCTCCAAAAGAGGAAATTGTAAGTAGTGCCCTCGACTCTCTTGACAGTTGGACATTCGACCAAGAAATGGCGAACTGTCAGCGGTACAAGGCAGTCATCAGAGGGTTCGGGGGCGGCACTCCAAGGAATGTAGATGGGTTAGCCTGGGGTGACCAATACACAAGCAGCATAGTACAACCTCCATCCGACGGTCACTGCTTCTAAATGTCGTTCATGCCGCAAAGAACGCTCTCTGATAGCTATCATAGCTTAAATCATTAATAAAGCGTTGTTCTTCTGGTCTAATATAGTCTGCAACAGCTGGTACGAATTAAAGCGATGGAACCTCATTAGGAACGGCGTGACTAAAAAAAATTCCTATCTGTCAACTCAATGATGAATGTTGCAAGTGAATAAATACTTGTCAAAGAATGGCAGTCCTTATTATGGCGGGAAAACACCCAATATTAAATTCGAAGCAAATTAGGCCTATATGATTCATGAAGAATGGCTATACTCTGAACATTTTATGAAGGCAGCTTGGGCGTGGCCAAATTCCTTCCAGCAGTGTTGCCAATTCCATGAGCATTTCTGAGATTTTGTTCGGCCCATATCTTAGCCCCACCCACTACCTGCATAGAGAGAAATCTCAGAAACACCCACAGAACTGGCAACGCTGTAGAGGAATTTGACCACGCCCCAACTGCCTTAATAAAATGGTCACAGCATATTTCGTGTTATTGTCGAAAGAAAATACCAATATTAAATCTAAACCAAATGCTAAGATAAATAGATAAATACTTTGTTCATGTTATTGCCCCCGAAAACACAATGAATAAAAAAATCCAAACAAATGACACCAGCTTTACGCAGTAAATCTTTCCGATGCAATTCTCAGCAAACTATCCGTAGGTACAGGACCAGTAAATGGTATCTGAAAGGACTGTTCGTGTGGTAAAATGTCAACACTAAAGACACTAAAGGAAAGCAAACCACAGGCCACATGGTGGGAAGAAGTCGGCTTCGTTCACTCACCTTCGGGTTGTTCCTGTAGTTATTGACTGCCGTCTTGATTTCCCTGGCGCGGTTCTCCACGGTCTCACAGGCGTTCTGAGGCGGGCAGATCTGCTCCACACTCTGGTGCTCGATTTCGAACCACTTGAGAATGCCTGGCAGCGGCGAACTGATGGTGTACGTGATGCGCTCCACCCACAAGTTCTGCCGTATTGAATATAATTAAGAGACTCTGTGCACCAATGGGCGCAAATCTAAGATTCTGAGCCATTGTTATTACCTCCGCCAAGGAGGTTATGTTTTCGTCGTGTTTGCTTGTCTGTCTCTCTGTCTGTCACCAAGATAACTCAAAAAGTTATGAACCGATTTGGATGAAATTTTCAGGGATTGTTAGGTATGTTAGGAGGAACAGATGATTAACTTTTGACAAAGATATGTCCATCCGTTTGTTTGTTTGTTTGCCTGCCTCATTTTTCTCGATGCTATAACTCAAAAAGTTATGTATGGATTTTGATGAAATTAACATGAGTTGTTAGGTAGCTATATAACAAAGAGCATAGGACCAAATTTTGGTAATGATCTGTTGGTTGGTTAGTTCGTTTGTCACAGTTTTTAATTTTAGATTAGATTAGATTAGATTAGATAGGCGGCAGTAGACGAACCAAAAGGCCCATTCCCAAAGAGACACCGGGACTTACACCCCGGCCCTCTATGAGCTATTGCCATACATCTATGAGCTATTGCCATACACTATGAGCTATTGCCATAGTGCTAGTTATCACAAGAATTCAAAAAATAATAAATGGATTTTCATGAAATTCATAGAGTTGTTAGTAATGTTAAAAGACATAAATGCTCAAATTTTGGTGCAGATCGGTTTTTTCGTTTGACTAATGTTTGTCATAACGTTTGTTAACACTCTAACTCAAAAAGTCATGAACGGATCTTCAAGAAAATTGAACAAGATGTTATTAATATAAAAAGGCACAAATGATTAGATTTTGGAGTTTATACAAAGAAAATTATGGTTTCAGAACCAATTTGAATTTTTTGCTACCGTTGCCTCACTTGGCGGAGGTATGCGCTCTCAGAGTGCTCTAGTTAAAATTGCTATCTACATTCTCTGCCAATCTGAGCTAAGTTGAGGTACTGAGATATGCGAAGTAGAGATCACAGTTAATTAGCACTCCAATACGTACAAATATAAGATTTTAAAGCAATAGATGCAGAAGTGCGGTAATTGTGGAAATTATTAGAATCACTATAACTTGAAAAGATTAGGGTTATCACGCATCTCAAATAGTCATTCAAGTCACTATTAGCTACTTTTTCTCCTCTCTAAAATACACAAACACACTCTGGTTTAGTATCTAAGTAATCGTTGCGTTGATGCTAGGACGCTCAATAAAACTGTAAGACTCGTGTGTCCAATACTATTCGAACTCTTTTTCTCGGAACAGTCTTTTCTGAATCGCCGAAATTTGGGCATAAATCGACAGGGGAGATATGGATCTGAAGGATCTGTAGCTTGTAACGAACTCCGACCGAGGTCGTCAGTCAAAGTCAAGGCAAAATTGCGAGCTGGAAAATAAGTAATGAGCAGCCGACCTTATCTGCAGAAATTCATCACTCCACAAGAGGTAAAAGTGCTGAAATTCACGCCTTTCCTAGCAAAAATGAGCAACAACACGGAAACTATACCTTAAACTCGTTGTCCTTGTCAGCCTGCCCCCGTGTATTAGGTCGGTTGTAGACGAACTTGGACACGCCGTTGTTGGTGTAGTACTTTAGGATACGCTCATCGACTTCTATTCCGTCGAACTCTTGAGGAGGCTCAGCCACGGGCTTCACTGAGCATATCTGCAACACACGCGACTTCTTTAGCGAGATGATCGGACGAACCCTGTTACTGGCATCGAGAATCATACATTGAGGGCTTCTTCAACTAGCTCGTCGATCTAAGATAATCACTTTCGTCCAAAACCTGAGAGCTGCTTTGGCTTCGCCCCGTTGAATCAAATTGTAAAGGTTAACTTGGAATCATTAGCCCATGAAAAGGCTGGAGACTCATCCACTCTCCGCAAAATGGAGCTCCAGCTGTTCAGTTGGTGCTGTATCACCCAAAGACTGCGATCCCAAGAAAGTAATACCTATTGCAATGTTCAAAAAATGTTTCTGCAGGGCGCCGCGCAGTCTCATGCTAGCGGTAGCTTTTGTCTCTGGATCAAATTTCAACTCAGACTCCAGAGACCAGCAGATACGCCACGGACTTCAAGCATACAGAACCTGTAGCTGCCTTCTTTAATAAATAGGCTGTTATCTGCTGAATTTGCCACCCGCTTTGACCTAAAACGCCAGGGTGCACACGAGTGCACGGCTGCCGTCGACCAAGAACTGTCAAATTTAAAATTACAGACGGAAGGCTCAACTGATAACTATGCCCCACAACAGTAACGTTGGTACAACCCCTCTCCCCTCTTCACATAGCTATCACTAACGAAAATGCTGACGCCGCATTACCGAGCACCAAGACCTTTCTCCTTTGTTTGGGACTATACAGCGTCCGACTTGGTGCCAACTAGCGAGGCAGCGCCTCGAGCCATTGCCCCACAACAAACTGGTACGACACCCACCTGGATGGACTGGCCCATGGAGCTCCTGGTGGCATCATCAGGCGGCATGTTGTAGCTCAGCAGCTTGGCTTGTGGGAACTCGCACTGGATGCGCTCCTTGAACGCAGCGATCTGCTCGTACTCCAGCCCCCGGTAGATGAAGGCTTTGTTCTGCAGTGCCAGAAATTAATAGGTTGGGACAGATGGGAGAGAGGAGTCGGACTGTGGACACAGCCTACAGAACGTACACTGAACACTTCAGTACATAGAGAGTTCCTCAAACAAAGTGAGTTCCTGAAACGGAGAAAATCTAGAAACGTAGACAGAGAGTACGGTATGCAGTGCTATGAGTCGGAAACTACGGCAATAACAAATGGTGAGGAGGGTAACTAAACGCCACGGCAAATTCCAACAATCGCCGATGCCACAGTAAGTGACGAGCGAAGGCTGGATTATTATTATTATTATTATCTTCTGTATCATTATTATTATTATCTTCCCGCCGTATTATCTTCCCGCCGTATTCGATACAAGGACGATATAACAGCGATCTATTCATTCGCTAATAATGGCGTTAGTATTCAACAAATAGGTAAAGTGTTATATAGGGTTGGAATATTGAAAAGTGTCATTCGATGATGTAATAGAGTCGGTTGGTTCTTGTGACTGGGTTGAGGCCTTCAGTTATTCAGAGATAGTAAAGTAAGTCAATGCTGATGACGAAGGAATATAAGGGGCCTTGGAAGGCCCTTAGATGATCAGAGAAGAAGTCGTTTATATTGTCAGCATGTGCGCTGAAGTACTATCGGCGTTGGACGTCGAATTGAGGGCAAGCTACTAGAATGTGCTTGATAGTAAGGGGAACAATACAATGTGGGCAATCTGGTTGGAGATCGTCATTCAACAAATATGCTTGGGTTAAGTGGGAGTGACCAACGCGCAGTCTCGCCAGACAGACTTCTCATCGTCTGTTGGTACTTTGGGCGCTATGAGAAGTAAATATCAATGGTTGAATTTCATTACGTTTATTGTTAGGATCCTTGTTAGTAAATTCCGATTCCCAGGCCTCTGGAACTAGTTTCTTGTACTAGTACCACTTGTAGTCACTACGTGGGATTAGTGTGGGATATAAGTGCTCGTTGAGAGCAGTTTTTGCAGCTTGATCAGCTAGTTCGTTTCCCGGGACTCCACAATGACTGGGAACCCAGCAGAAAGAAAATTTCTTGGGACTCTTTGCGATCCGTTTTCGGATTTGTATAACAAGTGGGTGAGTTGGGTTACACTGGGTGATGCTCTGTATTGCGCTCTGAGATGCGAAGGCTGAAGTTAAGACCTGTTTCCGGCAGGTTGCAAAGCGCGATGGAAAACAAAGATAATCTATCGCTAAGGCGAGAGCGCGGTGACCCCTGTTATAGGCAATACTGGGTTGACGGTGTGGGTCTTTCGTTTGTAATACAATGGCAACTAAACATGGAAAGAAATAATGGAAACAATGTGTAGAGAACTGTGGAACCTCTGCACATGGGTGTTCTCAAAATAGTTCAATAAGCGTAAATAGAGCAAGTCGGGAATAAAAGACGAAAGGAAAAACAATCATTGGTAGGAGTATCATAGCTAATGAAGGAAAGCTGGCTACTTATTACTATCACAAGCTCAATACGCAAACATATTACCAACAATACCAGGCAGTTTGAATAATTCTCTGCGACAAAACAAATATTAAGAAAAAAGCTAACGCCATTCGACCACTCACCCTGACAAAGAGCGGCAGGCCCATGCCATAGAAGCCTACACGGAAGTACTCGTTGTCATAGCGCTTGCCGTTCAATATTTTTTGGTAAAATTCCGCCTGGAGTTTGAGCACCTCGCTGAGGCGCTGGTAGTTAAAGAGCTGCCGGCGGTAGAGATGTGCAAGCTCCTCCAGAAGAGGAATGCCTTCCTCCCAGCACTGAAATACAACAGTGCAACTATTAGAACGCACATACAGTGATAATTATTTATCAGACCGGTCAACAAGCATTTTCCAGCTGACAGTATTTCAACTATCTATCTACCTTCCTAAGTTCTACTTAACTCGGTTCAAATGCGAAATTCGTTTTGGTCGATCACGTCCAATTTTCAAGTAATCACGAGCTGTTCTTGCATTTCATCAGTGCTCTCCTAGCAGTACACCCACTGGGACATTTCTCAAACTGCCCAAATATGATATTCCTACGAGAATGTCGAGCTAGCGATGCTTCAGTTGCAGGTCTAGAGTCGGAGGCCCAATGATGACTTTGTTACAATTCTAGAGTTCGCAATTAATGCTACAGGAAGACCCTACCAAGGCTAAGAATACCCACCTTGCCCTTATCGAAGTACTCAATAATTTTATTATAGATGGTCTCCTTGCGAGCAGTCTCGGTCTGCGCGGGGTACAGCAGGTCGGCATGCAGGACTCTGTTGGTCCAGTCGAGCTGGGTGGCGTGCAGCTGCAGGGTGAAGCCTGCTTCTGTGTAGTTGCCAGCAGGCAGGTGGAGGTCGTGCAGCTTGTAGATGTAGCGAGTGTACATTTCTTGTCGGTTGATTTCGTTCTTGTAGAAGTTCTGTGAAGAGGTAAATCAGACTATTTGTTGGCTTTGACCTTCATCCACTGCAGATGTACCGCGTGTTTTCAGAGAAAACGAAACATGCGGTGTTACGTCCACGCACTAGGAGAAGCTCCAGTATAAGATCAGTAAGGATGAAAAAAGATAAAAAAAAAAACATATGCAAATACTCTAGAAGTAGCAAACTGGTAAACAATTTGTATGACTATGATAAGGAAACATGTCAAGTAGACACGGCCTCGTTCAGGCTAAAGAAACCTATGGAATCCTCTAGGGGCGCAATTCCCCATTAGCTATACAAGACAAATTTAATTTAATGGATATCTGAGGAAGAAGATATGGCAACGTTTCAAATCATATTGAACTTCATATTAAAAGACAAGGCGGAGGAATACGATGTCGGTTACAGTACGTTAGTTTGAAGGGCAACACTAATGCAAATGCAAGAAAAGTCAGAATTATTATTATTATTATTATTATAAAACTTTGTTAGAAAATACCAGAAGCACTCAGCTATTGTACTCTAGTCGTGGCATCCTAGAGTTTTTTGTACCGGACATTCTCTCCAACGACAGATTATCTAGTCAGAGAAGCAGACTTTGTCCTACAGTATCCAAAGGCCGTTAATGTATGTATGAAATGGGAGATTTACTCCAGATGACACTCACCAAGAGGTTGACAGTACAGCTGATCCTCTTGTCACTGTTATCGTGTCCCTGCATGACGCTGCGGTAGTCCAGGAGCCTCTCCAGCAGCCTGGTCACAGACTGCACAAACGCCGTGCCGCTGTCTCGCCACACAGGGTCGTCACTGCGGACTTTCTCCAGCAGTCTGCAGGCATAGGTAGCAAGAGCCTTAGTGCTTTGAACCCGGTGGCCAACGAAAAAGGCATTTGTAACATAACTTTGCCATGCACGGTTCCAATAGGCTAGTTAGTGTAGGTACTGGTGTACTTGATGTTATAGAGATATCTGGTGAGCTGGAATGAATCGAGGAGGAAGTTTGCTCTCATGTGTTAGTTCGACCGGGTTTTGATTGTGGTCCCGTATTGGCTTCTCCATCGTTTTTAATGTAGAGTATCGAACGTTGTACGTGTATTGATAGATGTGATGCAACCGGACTGTGTTAGGGAGCCAGGATTAAAGGGCAAGCACTGTCATGCACGCTAGCCCTTGCAAGTCATCGCTATCATGAGCAAAACCCTGGAAGAAAATTGCCTCATTCTATACTATTTGACGATATAATAACCTTGTGGTCCTCGAGTCCCTGAAGAGCAATGAATGATCACAGAATAATTGTTGTGAAAACCCTGGGTGCTTATAGACGTTAAGTAGACCATTATAGGTATAGTAAATGTGCTCTAAACGGATAGTGGTGGGAGTCATGAGGACTGCATCAAGTACTGCGCATTATGCAATTAGTAGAGATTTTTTGTTAACGATGAGTAAGAGACCTCACGTCAACTACCCATAAGATTTTACAGCTCATCCCGCTTTGTTTACATGCAACTGACTAAAGGACATGTTGCAGCAAAATTTGAATTTTTACGAGCCCTAACACTTAGCAAAAACATGTTTTCGAACGTCAGCTTGTTTTCAAGGATTAAATGGTGCCCCTTAAAAGTTCATGAAGAATTGTGGAGTGAATCCGGTGCTCAACATACCGAAGTTACAACAGACAAAAATGGAAAAGGGCTCTCAACACAACGGGTAGGTAGTCTATGGATTATGCTTTTAAGATCACCCAGATGTGCCACCAAATGGACAGAAATCTCTCAATTTTATGTCAATTATATTAGTATAAGCTACTCAGATGTGTCAACAGGCCGACTGAGTGCACTCACAAGAAGATTGATATTGCTGCTACGTTTCTACTATGCACTACTTTTACTACTAGTATCACCATGAGTAATGTACAACTCGAACCGTGAAGCATACTTACAATGCACTCAAGTGCTCCCTGGATGCAGCAATAAAGAAAATAGAAGTCATGACGTTTGCAGTAGATACAGTATGTTAGTAGTTAGCTACCTAATAAGAAAAGCAGAGTTTATAGGTAGAAAATAAAACAGAGAAAAGGAATATGGAGCAGAAAATAAATTTTAGAATCACCTACTTGCATACCAGCATTAGTTTCAATTACACATTAGGTAGGGCATCCTTAATGAATATTGCGAACATGAGACCCACACGCACAGGTGTTCCCCATAAGATCAACGAGGATGGCCACGTACAGCAAGTCGGCAAATAAGAGGAACAGAAAGATATCAGTAGCGTGGAGGCATCAAAATGGAAGACGCCTAGCGGGTATATAGCTAAGCAAAATATCCCTATGGCCTAGCTCAAACTGAGGTAACATACGGTGTATCCTTGGGGGTGCTGCTCCTCAAAACAAATGAGGGACAAACCAAATCAGCATAATCTTCAGGACAATCGCTCATCCTATGCCCCTTTGAGAGGTGCCTACATCCGTAACTGATTTCAGTCCGGTCCTGCCCCCATGTGCAGCGGAGGATCGACTGTTCCACTTGAGGCATAAAACTTAATCATGTATCCCCTGTGAACGAAATGAGAGAGATGATTATCACCCGTTAACGAAACGAGAAAGGCGACTATCACTCGCAGATCAAAGAAAGAGAGGTCATTATCACCCGCGAACCATGGGAGAAAGGGGATATATTTCCTTTTGTACGTGCGTGTCATTAGGCTATATATTCGGTAGGTCATTCCAGCCAAAAGCTGCCTAAGAGAAATCGAGCTTTGCCTATAATACCTAGCAGGCAGTCAGGTCAGTTGACCTAGATAGGAAAATGCCAACTACTTTAAGCCTCCCTTCCAACAGCCAAAGTGTTCCAAGAGAAGAAAAAGAAATAGACATGCAGCATGACAAAAGAAATCTGGAACAGAAGAACGAGTGTGTTCCCACACAGTATCAACGTGCAGAGGCACAGCAAGTCGGCAAAGAAAGGGAACAACAGGGGAAGTATCATCAGTAGAGGAAAGAAACTGGAAGGAGGTGAAGTGGGCACAAAAAAACAGACGTCCCGAAGGTCTAGCAAAGGCCAGCCAAACCAGTGAGAGTGTAACTTCTTATAATGAAGGATGATCGAAGCAAACTAACTTAACTCTGCGCCTATACCCCTTGAAAGGGGGCGCGCACATCCTCGGCACTCATGGGCACAGCTGATGGTCGCTATGGTAGGTACTTATCAGAGCCTCAAGCAAACAAAGGGAAGGGCCAAAAACGACGCTGCCAAGTACATATTCCAGAAAGATCTGCATATACCTACGTTCATTTGTAAGAGTAAATGATCAAAGAGATGGGTAAAGTGTAGTAGTGAATTCATTCAATAAAGGATTTTTATTAGATATTAAAAGAAAAACAAGAAAGACTAAATTATGAAAAAAACATGAATATTCATAATTTATTCAGAGAACAAAATTACCATCTAGAACAGCCCTAAAACTCCTAACTCTGTCAACCGAACCTGAAACTCCTAACTTTACTGTCAGCCGAACCTGAAACTCCTAACTCTGTCAACCGAACCTGAAACTCCTAACTTTACTGTCAGCCGAACCTGAAACTCCCAACACGTTGACTGCTAGTCAAACATGAACTAGCAAATGGATAATGATAATCTGAATACTTTCATACGATAGGTAACACCTAAAGCAGCATTGCGGACATAACATATGCCCCTGTGTAAATATTACAAAACAGAGAAACACAATTGGTGCTGGATTCTTTCGGAATTGAACCCATAAAGGGTTTCGTGTTACATGGCGCCTGAGTTGAAGAGCTGGTATGCTGAGACATCATAAATCCTAATACAGTTAAGCAACCACAAAAAGATAATAAAAAGGGAGCAACGCTGCAGATAGGCGTACGACTACACGAATTGCTAGCATCGTAGCTCAACACATCTAAAATAGGACGCTTTAACGTTCCAGCCAGATATATTTCTTAGTGAACTTTCTTCATAATTGGTTTGGTAGTGGTAAAGAGAACTATGGGTGTAACTTTCAATTAGTAACAATTTATCAAGATTTACAGTGTCTAAGCATGAAATATATTCACCTTAGTACATACATATATCGGTATAAATTATCCGATCCAGTTTTACCTATAGAGGATAAAAAGAAACAATCTGTCCAAGGGTTCAATGAGCTACGATGAAAACCTGGCATTTGATACGTTAACAACACACTGAGGCTCGCAATACGCTTCGTGAAAGCACACTAATAACAGGTAATGTTGCTAGCGCTTCGATAGCTCGGCTAAAAGACACCACACCGAAAGTTGTTACTCAATACAATTTCAGGTCAAGTAACCACAAACTTATGAGCTATACTGAATCGTAACCTAACCATTGAATTCGTAGTTACTCTAGTAACCAGAACAAGGTTAGCCAGCTGTAACCAGACACGTGCACTGCGGAAATAACTTGATTATTGGTTTTCCGCTGATCACAGAGTTCAGGCTCGAAACCAATGATGGTACTTACAAAATTGACGCGTGGGAAGGGCCCAAGCTGCAATGCACCCTGGGTAATGAGCTTGTGACGTCACGAGCTCATTACCCAGGGTGCACTGCAGCTTGGGCTCTCCACGTGCGTCAACTTTGTAAGTATCATCATACTTGGCTCGAAACCTCCACGAGATCGGGTGGCGTATATAACACTGCCAGGACTTCGTCCCGAAAACGTTCAAGGAATTAGCGTAAACAGCTAATACACATTATCAAACCCAAGGCGTTCAATACCGCTAGCTTTATCATTTCTAAGCACGCCATCAAAACCTGAATAAGTGCAACGTATACGTCCGTTACACAGTGAGACCAAACAATAATTAATGCTCCCATACTCACATGGTGTTGAAGAGCTGCCTGTACTCGTCATCGCCTTTGTTTTCGCTGATTAAGATGTCTAGCTTGTCTATCAGCTCGGTCTCCACCTAAAATGGAACGTGCATCGATAAATTTAGAGTAGCAAAATAAATCGAGACATACGGTAACATTATGTACGATTTCAAATCACTGTAGCAAAAACGCAAAAAATGCCAAGAAAGACGAGTTAACAGTGCCTATACAAAACTAAAGCACTCTAACAGCGCATACCTACGCCAAGCAAGGCAACGGTAACGAAGAATCCAATTTGGCTGTGAAAGCAAGATTTTTTGTATCAACTCCTAAATCTAATAATTTGTGCCCTTCCATAGCAATAACAGTTGAAGCAACTTCCTTGAAGAACCATTCATAACTTTTTTGAGTTATGCTGCTGACAAACATTATCTATGACAAACGTGAGTCAAACATAGAAACGAACCAACCGATCTGCACCATAATTTCATCATTTATACGTTTTAACATTACTAACAACTCCAATGAATTTCACACAGATCCATTCGTTTTTGTTATTGTGTTAACAAGCATGAAATTAAAAACAGTGACAAACGAACGAAAAAACGGATCATTACAAAAATTTGATCATTCACTCTTCGTGATATAGCTACCTAACAACTCATGTAAATTTCGTAAAAATCCGTCCATATCTTTTTGAGTTATGACATTGAGAAAAATGAGGCAGACAAACAACCAAACAAACGGATGGACGGATCTTCACCAAGAGTTAATCATCTGTTCCTCCTAACATACCTAACAATCGCTGTAAATTTCGTCACAATCTGTCCATAACTTTTTGACTTTTCTTGATGACAGAAAAACAGATAGAATAACAGAGACAAACCCGACGAAAACATAACCTCCTTGGCGGAGGTAATCAACTGGTGAGCATACTGCTCTTCAACTAATCGTAGCACAGCTATAGCAATTACTAGCAAACATGTGCCCTTGTTTCGGTAAAACTTTTGCGCATACATAAAGATTAAATGTACAACTAGAGCACTGTGGAAGCGTATGCCTCCGCCAAGCAAGGCAACGGTTATAAAAATTCAAGTTTGTTCTGAGACCATAAATTTTCTTTATTTCAACACCAAAATCTAATCAGTTGTGCCGTACTACAATACATAGTGCTAACAGATTCAGTAATTCTTTCGAAGATTCCTTCATATTTTTTTGAATTATGCTGTGAAGTAGATGAGGAATTGCCATGGTACAATGTGGAGGTTTCACTGATCTACCTGAAGCGCCTTGCCAGCCAACCTGAAAGGCCCTACTTCGGGCCGCCAGACCGTGCAAGTTTCTCGGGTGCAGCTAGTCTATATATTACAAATGGCCCGGGCCGTCATTATAAATGACGGTACAAAACTAGCACCTCAGGAAAACCCCCTCTGTCTCCTGTGCTTATTACTGTTCATAGGCTTCTTTATTGAAAATTCAGCATTCTGCCTGGAGCGCCCAAGTGCGACGACCCCCGTATCCAAGATACCGTCTTCAGCACCTGAACATGTCCAGACACGAACATGCCGGCGAGCTCAGGTCCCTCAGCTGGAACGCTCAAGTCTGATCCCCGTATCCAAGATACCTACCGTCTTCGGCACCTGCATTTTCTCCTATTTTATTCTCATAGAGCGTGACAGGAAAGATATAAATATAGTTATAAATAAATAAAAACACGACGTGAATTAATATATAGTACTGATTACATTAATACCTACTTACCTACCCTCCTGTCACGCTCTTCGTCAGAAACAGATAGAAGGAAATTAGAGATTTGAGGACTTTGGGAAGCTGACGTATCTATTATAGGGCGGGTGTCAGTAATTTCCGGCCACTGGGCGAGGTCTTTTTAATTATGCTTATGCGGC
>LQNS02278091.1:6040290-6056438 GCA_001587735.2 Parhyale hawaiensis | reverse complement strand
TAGTCTGCAGGGGACATGAGGCGCGCTCGGTCCTCGCACTTGTACACGCACAGCTCGTGGCTCGAGTCGCGCAGGGTCGTGCCGCCCTCCACCTCCATCAGCCGAACGAACGAGAACCCGAACAGCTTGCCACTCTTCTCGCGAGCTACGCGCGGTAAGAGAAAACGTGCTAACAACTAATTCTGCATGATAGGGCTACTGTTGACAATTGCTTAGCCTTCAGATTGGTGTACAGCTTGGCCATAGACGGTGCTATTTGCTTGGCACACCATTGAAAAACGACATTATTTTCCTACATTTTTAACTGTCACAAACAAATAACATATTTCAATGATTCACCATATACTTTGGAACAGCTCAGTACAGAGAGCAACAGGCGTGACTCGTGCACGTGCTTTAGCTACCACGTAATTAGGAGTTCTAGTGGAAACTCCACAGCCCATAGCAGACCACATATTCAGGGACAAGACAATACCTATTCTGACAGACAATGCCAGTCCCTGATTATTATTATTAATATATTGAGGGCTTTCCCGCCGTAGCCTAAAGGAGCTAGATACAACAGCGAAATAGGATTTTCAACTAGTATAATTTACTCGGTTACATGCGAGGTATTAGGTATTAGGTATTATAAGAAGATTTAAGCCTCCCTAAATAAGTACTAAGCTCTTCTAAGAGAGGAAATGGAAGGGACATATAGTATGTCGACAGAAAAACGGGGAACCCATGCACGAAGGTGTTCCCANAGCAAGTCGGGAAAGAAGAGGAAGAACAGACAACAGTAAGATCAGTAGGAGTATGAAAGTGGAAGGAAGCAAAGTGGGCACGAAAGACAGACGTCCCGAAGGCCTAGCTAATGGCTATGTTAACCTACTCAAACCCCCTGGGGGCGCTACTCCCCATAACATAGGATGGGATGGGCGAACCTAACTAACCTAACCCTATGGCCTATGGCCCATCCTATGCCCCCGGAGGGGGTTACATGCGAGTCCTTCAACAGACACTAGTCTTTAAGGGTTGACAGACACCATACAGTCGGCCGTCTATGCATTTTCGGCTGTTGCTTCGCTACAATACACAAAAATTACCCCGTCCTTGTCACTACTACAGCTAATAATGCTGGACGGAGTCCCAGATGGAATTTCCAGCTACCTTCAGGCTCTGCTACCCTGAATGTACGGTGTCTAAAATTCTAAATAAAGTATTTGCCATTGATTAAATACAAAATTAGACAAAACTCAACACGAATCGCTGACAAGACAGAGGGAATACAATGTTAAAAGGGTAGATAAGTCCTTCCTGCTGACAGTTTTGTGCACCAAGTTCAAAAAACTATAGCTAGTGATTATCTACTGGTACTTCAAATAAATAACTTGTGCACAGGCATAACAATGCCCATAAGACACTTACTAGCTAGTTATTCGGTCTCCCGCTCAGGAGGCATAGGATAGGCCAGAGGGCTAGGTTAGTTAGGGGGGTGTAAACTCCGTTCCTGTGAGATTGCAGGTTATTAGTTAAGAGGGCAAGAAATAGGCCAGAGCGTTAGGTTAGTTTGGGTGGCGCATCTGCAACCCCTGTCAGAAACTCACTCGTTATTTTGTCTTTCGCTCAGAGCCAGATAGATTAAGGCATAGCTACTATGCCGTGCAAGGAGAACCCATAGGTTACGTTAGCCTACAGAGTACAGAACACCCAGTGGACCTGCTCATTGAAGACGTCATCTCTAGTCACGTTCGGCAGCGTCCGCCAATGGCTGGAGTCGCCGAAGACTGAGCGGCTGGCTGCAACCCGACAGTGACCACCAGATGACGTCATCAGTGAGTTGGGTGAAAACGGGATCTTCCGTGTTCCGTGACTTTAGCTTTAGTAAGTCCATCGTCCCTTTTTTTTCACACCCACATAGCACTTTCCTTCCACTTCTATGGTCCATCTTTGTAATCAGCTAACCTAATGCGTAACTCACTGGAGCAGTGGCGGTACTCGAAGCGGAGGTGAGCACCAGCAAACTTGTCGATGGGTATGGCGATCTTGATGCACTCGCTCCAGTGAGGTGAGTTGCTGTGGTACAGCACCACTGAGTTGTACTCGCTGCTGGGGTCGCAGCCAGTGGCTCCGGTGATGCACTGTAAAATATCAGCGTCAAAATTAAAGTGCTACTCTCTTCGACTGTTAACTTAAGGGTTATTCTTCAACACGTCGACCGAGATTAGTTATGTAATCAATACATTCACTAGATGGGCGATAGGACCTCCAATGAAAGGCATTGCTTCATATTGTCGTTCAGAAATTGCGGGACACAATCATTGTCCTGTAGGTATCCTAATAACAGTAGATAAAAATTAAAATAGCGATGACCTATTATTATTATAGTGGGTTCGGTTAACCCGTAGCGATGACTTCTTAACCGCATCACACGGTGGTGGGAATTATCAGTAACTATTTACACTATATAGATACCTACATGGCGAAAGAAGGGAGTATATATATTGCACTCGGCGACTGGATTCTAAGAATAAGAAGCAACAAATAGCACTAGATATTGTAGGCGTGTCCAATACAATGGCACGACTGCGGTTTCTGAGCGTTTTCCCTGTACCAAAAATTGCCCAATGTCGATATCAAATACTAGTTCAAAGAAATACTGTTGCTTAACTGCGACGTGACCTAATAATGGCCGTGTGCTTGGTATGCTAATTCTTATAGCTCTCACGAAGAGTAAATGTTGCACGTTCGGCAGAGCAAATAACCAATGCACAAGAAGACTCAACGTGAGAACCATAAACATGGAAAGAAAGTAAGGAATAGCAATTATCATAATACAGTAGAACCCGCTTAAGTCGTCACCTCTTAAGTCGGAAACCCGGTTAAGTCGTACACTAACAGAACAGTACGACTTAACATTTGTAAATGTCGACTTAACCGAATTTCGGATAAATCGACAAAGTATAGAGTTATCCGATGAAAAGTGTTGATTTACCATCCACTTATGTTGAGTTATGCGAGGATGCGCGCGCCAATGAGTAGCTATACGTAGCTGATTCCCAAGCTTGGATGCCGCAATAATTGTCGGGGTGATGAAATACATATTGCGAGGAAAATTCACATTATCTACTGATAATATATTCATTATAAATCTGTTAGTGTCCATAATGAAGATATTTAAACGAAATGTAGTACATNGGTCTCCGACTCCTAGACACCGGTTGGTTGACCCCAGACAGGCTGAAGTGGGTGAGAGCCACCCGCCCACAGGGGGCAAGAGGCTAGTGGAAGTTGAACTTCCAGTAGGCTCTAAACAATTCTGCATGATAAGGCTACTATTGAGAATTACTTAGTCTACTGGTTGGTGTACATCTTCGGCATAGACGGTGCTATTTACTTGGCACACCATTGAAAAACGACATTATTAGTTACCTACATTTCTAACTATCACAAACAAATGACATCATATCTCAATGATTCACCATATACATTAGAACAGCTCAGTACAGAGAGCAACAGGCGTCACAGGAGCAACAGGCGTGATTGGCGCATAGTTACGCTACCACGTAACTATGAGTTCTAGTGGAAACCCCACAGCCCATAGCAGAGCACATATTCAGCGACAAGACAATACTAGTACGACAGACAATGCCAGTCCCTGATTATTATTATCATTAATTTCTTGAGGGGTTTCCCGCCGTAGCCAAAAGGAGCACGATACAACAGGGTAATGGGATTTTCAACTAGGATAATTTACCCAGTTAAATGCGAGTCGTTGAACAGAGACTAGTCTTAAGGCGTTGACAGACACCATACAATCGGCCGTCAATGCATTTTCCGTTGTTGCTTCGCTACAATACACAAAAATTACCCCGTCCTTGTCACTACTACAGCTAATAATGCTGGACGGAGTCCCAGATGGAATTTCTAGCTACCTTCAGGCTCTGCTACCCTGAATGTACGGTGTCTACATAAAGTATTTGCCATTGATTAAATACAAAATTAGACAATACTCAACACGAATCGCTCACAACAAAAAGCGAATATAATGTTAAAAGGGTAGGTAAGTCCTTCCCTGCTGACAATTTAGTGCAACAAGTTCAAAAAACTATAGCTAGTGATTATCTACTGGTACTTCAAATAAATAACTTGCGCACAGGCACAACAAAGCCCATCAGACACTTACTAGCAAATCATTCGGTCTCCCGCTCAGGAGGCATAGGATAGGCCAGAGGGCTAGGTTAGTTAGGGGGGGTGTAAACTCAGTTTCTGTGAGATTGCAGGTTATTAGTTAAGAGGGCATGAAATAGGCCAGAGGGTTAGGTTAGCTTGGGTGGCGCATCTGCAACCCCTGTCAGAAACTCACTCGTTATTTTGTCTTTCGCTTTTGTCTTACGTTGGCCTACCGAGTAGCTACACACATCTGGTGGACCTGCTCATTGATGACGTCATCTCTAGTCACGTTCGGCAGCGTCCACCAATGGCTGGAGTCGCCGAAGACTGAGCGGCCAATGACTGGCCGGCTGCAACCCGAAAGTGACCACCAGGTGACGTCATCAGTGAGTTGGGTGATAGCGGGATGTTCCGTGACTTTAGCCTTAGTTAGTCCATTGCCCCTTATTTTCCTACCCACATAGCACTTTCCTTCCACTTCTATTGTCCATCTTTGTAAGTTTGTAATCGGCGAACCTAATGGGTAACTCACTGGAGCAGTGGCGGTACTCGAAGCGGAGGTGAGCACCAGCAAACTTGTCGATGGGTATGGCGATCTTGATGCACTCGCTCCAGTGAGGCGAGTTGCTGTGGTACAGCACCACTGAGTTGTACTCGCTGCTGGGGTCGCAGCCAGTGGCTCCGGTGATGCACTGTACAATATCAGCGTCACAATTAAAGTGCTACTCTCTTCGACTGTTAACTTAAGGGCAATTCTTCAACACGTTCACCGAGATTAGTTATGTAATCAATACATTCAATAGATGGGCGATAGCACCTCCAATGAAAGACACTGCTTCATATTATAGTTCAGAAATTGCGGAAAACAATCATTGTCCTGTAGGTATCCTAATAACAGTAGATAAAAATTAAAATAGCGATGACTTATTATTATTATTATAGCGGGTTGGGTTAACCCGTAGCGATGACTTCTTAACCGCATCACACGGTGGTGGGAATTATCAGTAACTATTTACACTATATAGATACCTACATGGCGAAAGAAGGGAGTAGGCCTATATATATTGCACTCGGCGACTGGATTCTAAGAATAAGAAGCAACAAATAGCACTATTGTAGGCGTGTTCAATACAATGGCACAGCTGCGGTTTCTGAGCGTTTTCCCAGCACCAAATATCGCTTAATGTCGGTATCAAATACCAGGTCAAAGAAATACTGTTGTTTAACTGCGACGTGACCTAGTGATGGCCGTGTGCTTAATATGCTAATTCCTATAATTCTCACGAAGAGTAAATGTAGCACGTTTGGCAGAGCAAATGACCAATGGACAAGGAAAACTCAGCGTGAGAACCATAAATATGGAAAGAAAGGAAGGAACAGCAATTAAAATAATGAGTCAAAAGTATGAAAATCAAAAGGAAAGTGAGGACGTAAGGACAGACAGGTAAGGAGGAGCTTGCAATAATTTCAGCTCCTTATAGTTAGTTCTTCGAATCTTACGTTGCAACCCCATGCGAAAAAAAGGCAAATGATATATTTATCCGACTAAACAACGGTATTAAGGAGCTGCCCGCACAACATACTCTTCTAGAACAGTAATGAAGACAGTAGGTCAGAGGAGAAACAAAGAAAAAGCCATGAATAAATGAATGGTACTTTAGCAACCGATCTACAGTACATTGATTTACGTATCTAAAATTAGTTTGGGTAACAGTAGGTACATTAAGTGGATTATTACATAACAGTACATCAAGCGGATAGCAGGTTAAATTGATTCATGGCACATACAGTAACTCGCACATCCAAATAGCAGCCACTATGGGAGACAGTTATCCGTAAGTCAGGTTTGGTGACAGAGGGTAGATTGGATACCAAAGTACCACAACAGAAGGAAATAATATACAGGCAAATCTAGGAAAAATAGCGAGCAGATTGCATACGTTCGGAAGTAGCACCCATAAAAAGAAATGGTAAACACATTAGATTTGGGAACCGAGTGGAGATCACACACCCGTCATACAGCTATGGGAGGAAAGAGCTAGCTAGACATTACGTTTACTGGCAAAGTGTGGATGGCATACTAGAGTAGCACCAACAACTGTGCAGCAAGAGCTCCTCACATTGATGGGGCTGCCGCTGGAGTCCACAGCCACAACCGTGACTTCGATGTTCTTTCCGGAGCTCTTGCCTCCTCGCTCGAACTCGCCATGGAGTAGCGTTAGGTAGAGGTCGTTCCTGACGTCACCGGGCATGATGACGTCAGAGAAGCCGATCTTGCTGGTGGAGCGCACGTTTCTTAGAAGCACCGGGTGCTCTCGAACTACGGCCTCAAACTCGCCCGACACCACACGCAGGCCCACCAATAATGCTGCGCAAGCCAGACAAGTGGTACTGAGCCAGGGTAAAATGCTAGTCCATGTAAGTTCACTTCTAAAATACGCAAGAAAATTCTGATTTGGTAAATACACCTAGTCTTTCGCAGTAGCTAATATTAAGTTTTTGAGATACAAGACCGTTATTTCCGATCAACTTTTAACTCTGATTATATAAATTCAATGAGACATTAAAACCATCGTGAATCACATAATTTGTGTCGGTTTCCCATGAAGCAATAGCTATACAATATACGTCGTGGTGAGGATGAAGAGGAATTCAAACGATCGCGTGGCACTCACCGCAGCTGGTGTTGGTAGAGACAGCCGAATACTTGCTCGATGCCTTCTTTATGATGAAGTCGTGAAGCTGATACATGTCCTTCTCGTCGGTGGTGTACAGCTTCGTGGACTGTTCTTCCTGTACACAAGACACGACAATGCTCATCGACAACATCAGTACATAGCTAGCTAGCTACATGTGCGCCTCACGAAAACCTAAAGGCCAGCCAATTTCCAAAAAAGGTTGCGAAACAGTAAAAGCTAGAATTAGAAATTGCACTTCTGGACCCGCAACAAGTTATTGGTAACAGCAGCTCTTTTGGTAACTGTAACTATACCTCTCAGAGTAACGAAGAACTGAGTGTACACCGCAAATGTAATCAATGTCTGCCAACATTTTATAAACAACAGCTAGCTAATATCGGAATAAATTTTCAAGCAAAGCTACTCAGGAAGCAAATCCGTATTTAATAAAGTTTAGAGCAGATGAAATCAACCCAAGCTATGGCAAATGCGAGTTACAACGACACATTTTTTCAGATACTCCATACCACTTATTAGGTAGTATTAAGTAGTAGTGATAGTAGTCAGGTTGTTAGAGCTTCAGTGGCCAACCCATCCACTTAGCTAAAGTACGAATGGCAGAAACAGCCACAGAAGGAGCTGTGAGCCAATTATTGCTAAGCCAACGCAGTGACAACACCCACCTCTGCATCTTTCTCTCTGAGTGTCACCAGGTCCAGCTTGATGACAGCCACAGCATACGGTCGCCTGTACATCTGGCAGGCGCTCTTCTTGCTGCTCTCCGATACTAACATGCGGCCCACACGCACCACTTGACACACAAGGTACACTTCGTTGGTGAAGTCGCGCGCTCCCAAGTCCTGAAAAGTACCAACAAGAGCACCTAGTGAACTAGGCTACACTGCATAGCATGTAATGTGTTAAGATTCTTTATGGTAAAACAAAGTAGCTACATAGTTGCCGCCCGTCATGGAAAAAGTTTACAGTGCTGGTAACATTGAAATCGATGGTGTAGCAGCATATTTATGCTACATCCTACGGGTCATGACAGTGTAGCAATTTTTGGGAGTGCTTTCCGCACAGCGGTCTTAGTCAAGAAGTTACTTGCAGTCAAATTACATACGGTAGCTACACAAAATTGGACTATTATATGAGGAATGAGTATCATTATCACTACCTGAAATGTACGTTACTTCGGGGTTCTTTACCCTGTGAAGGGATGGTGCTTCAGTAGCTACAGGAAAGGCAAGCAAAGAGCAGCAAGAGAGTATGAACTAGGAAGGAACCATAGTGGACAAGAAAACCTGTCCTGATAACCTACCAAAAGCAACAAGGCAGTCTATGGGACCCCTGGAAAGCGTAACTCCGCACAAGATGGGATGGATGAACTCAACCTTACGGCCCAATCAATGCCTTTTTGATAAAGATGAGACGTAAAGATCTACCTCGAAGTCAGTTCTTGGTGAAATACAAATTTCAAATGGACCACTGTTGTATCTCAAGTAGCGACAAGTAATGCGTCCTCTCAAATTTACATCTATGGCAGGTTTCTAGTAAAGGTACCCACAGGTGTCATCCTCAAGGCTACAACGTAATAAGGACCATCACACAAAATGAGCCCAGCAGACTGAGCATCACTCACAGAGAAGAGAGTGCAGTTGCTGTTGAGCCGGTCAATGTAGTTCACAAAGCCTTCCTTAGGTAGTCTGACGAGGAACCGCTCGCTAATGAAGCGCTGCCTGGTAGCATCATAGAGGGAGAAGAAGACTTCCGAGTCCTCGCCAACATTGTACGTCATGTCTTTCATGCAGAAGAACAAGTGGTGGTTGGTGGGGCGGGACTTAACGTTGGGCTGCACACGACTGCTGCTGCGGCGGCTGGTCAGCCGGTGACTCGTCTGGAACACATTCTGCATATTACTATAAACCTTCAATTTAGAAGCTGCTACAATGATACAGAGGATAAGCATTTTGATTTGAAACTGGGTGGTTAGAAGTCAACAACTGCCTGTAGCAGCAAACTAAAGCGTCTGACTTTGACTCTCAAAGCCGCTGGTTCGTGCGTTTTAGCTGGGCATCTTCTTGGCTGCGCTTGATGTAATCGGTCAGCATCCGGTCTGCATACTGCAGTGGGTTTACTGACCTTCCCCAGCAATGAGGGGGGTGGAGGGTTGCAGATAATTTCGCATAGTCTTCCGCCACTGGCACCATTGCTCTAGACAATCTGTGGTCGACTGCAGCCGTATATTCCTCTGGGGCCTGTTGGTCTATATCTGCAGCACAAACAAGTGCATGCGGGTTTCCAAATTAGGGATACGATCAAGTAGACTTTACCTTTACCTGTGTATTACATTCTAACCTCGCCATCAAACGCAGCGTCGCCTTACATTACAACGGGCAGTGCCTTTCGAATGAAGGCTGATGAAACCAAGTACTATGGTAGTTAGTAAATAAGTAGCTAATGTACGTACGCACACAGGCTAATACCCCTGCAATTTGCTAAATAACAGCACGCGATAGAATTAAACTGTAACAGAGAACCTTTACAAATTTAGCTCACAAAGACATTCCAGAATTAGCTACTATAAACTGCGAAACATTAAGTAGCACTAGCTACTAGAATTACGTAGCACTATAGAATGCAATAACATGACTAGACGCTCAGTTGGTACCGTCCTACAACGCTCTACGTACCGATTACGAGGTCAGTACGACAACAAGGATGAGTAGCTAACAAAAACAAGAGCTGTCCAAGAGCATCAACATAACTGCGCCAAAACTCACCAGTGTGTGGCTGAGTGAAGATTCGGTGCTCTGCACGTGCTGCGGGAAGAAGAAACGATGACATGAGCAATGATACGATATATCTCATACACATACAGTTGGCACTGTCAGTCTAACTAGGTACTACCTATCTTCCGAGCCCCTTGGAGTACAGAATAGTCTAAAGCCCGAAGAAAAGATGAAACATAAGTCAGGCATTTGAATAAAGAGGGTTAAAGAAGGTACCCTTGGCTGAAGGATGACTGCACAAGATAATGGCAAGCCAGGTAAGAATAGAACAATAGAATGAAAATGATTGTCAATAGATTAAATTATCGGCAAGAGACGAGCTAAAAAGCCCATTGCGAGAGGACAGCCGAAGAATAAGCCTCGTCCGCTCTGAGCAACCGCCATTCGATTATGGTAATATTGAATAACTGAAGTCTTCTCTTCCACTACGACGATGGAACAGAGGCAGAAATAAGGGATAAAGAGTCTGTCGAAAGAAACGTGGAACCCATGCACAAGGATGTTCCCACATGAATGGGGAAAAGAGAGTCGGGAAAGGAGAAACAAAACAAAAAATGATCAGTAGGAGTATAAAAGAGGAAGAAAAATAGGCACGAAAAACAGACATCTCAAGGCCTAGCTAATGACTAAGGTACACTACACAAATTCCCTGGGTGGCTGCTCCCCCTAACATAAGATGGGCGAACCTACCTAACCTTATGGCCCATCCTAGTATGCCTCTGAGGGTCTATCACAAAAGAAGAAAAAAAAGGACATAAAGTATAACGATAGAAATGTGGAACCCATGCACAAGGGAGTTCCCATACAGGTTCAAAGCGCATGGGAACAGTAAGTCGGGAAAGAAGAGGAAGAAAAAGATGGAAGAAAGATCAATAGGAGCATGAGACGAGAAGGAAGCAAAGTGGGCACGACAGACAGACGTCCCGAAGGCCTAGCTAATGGCTAAGTTTGCCTAGGTAGCCTACAGGGTCCCCCTGGGGGCGCTGCTCCCCAGAACATGGAATGGGCGAACCTAAACTATCGCCCATCCTATGCCCCCTGAGGGGAAACACGATTTTAAAGGGAGCACCCCAAATTTTCAGTTACTTTGTTTATTTACCATCCGATTGCAACGAAATTAGCACACTGCGTGAATTTAAAAAAGAAAATCATTTTGTTCGTGGAAAATTTCTTCTTTTCTCTTTCGTTTTCTTTTTATCGTCGTTCAGGGTAAACTTGTATAGTTCTATTGTCTAGTAAAAACGCATAATCTCCTACAGTTTTCATGCTAAGAGAAAAACAAACACAGTTTTGGAAAGAAAAATTTAATAGCTACAAAACTATAAAATTATTTTTTGTTTTTTTTTTTTTTGTCGTTGATTTTCATTTTATTTTTGGTTAAATATTGAACTTTTATATCTTAAAGTTTACCCAATTTTTTCGTATTCATATCTTTTTATTTTAAAAATCAGGGCGAAAATCGAAAAAGTTATAGAGTAATTTTATAGCTATGAAGTTGTTCTTTCCAAAACTGTCTTTGTTTTCTCGTAGCATGAATATTGAATGAGATAATGCGTTTTTAATGTTGAAAAATGAAATTCTACAAGAGAAGCAAAAAAACTAAGAAAAAAGTTTTTACATAGCCTATATATATCTGTTGTTAATATTTGTCCTATCAAGCTGAAAATGTCTCCGATTATAAAATAATGTGTTTCTATAAACAAAACTATAGTAAATTATGAATATATGTCTACAAATTATGACGTTATACCCTACATATATGTGACGTCATACATAAATATGACGTTATGAATTTTTTGTCCGTTAGCTATGAAATTTGTACAGTAGTTATATGTAAAATCAAAATTAAAAACATTATTCAACTATAAAAATTTCCTACATTTTCTTCATTTTCTATGTACGTATTGATTTTTCAAAACTATCAATCAGTTTCTTTTAGCGAAATTTAATAAGCTGAAAATTTCATGAAAATACATGAGCGACACCTGAAAATGAAAATAAACCGAAAATGAAGAAGAAAATGGGAAAACTTGATAGGAGAATAATCGACTTTATTCATGATTTCACATATATTTACAAAATTTCAGCCTAATCGGTTGACTTTCAAAATTTTCCCTTCCCCCGGAGAGAGACCTTGCCCCCAATTAGAAGTGTTCCAATGCGCTCAGGGCCAAAATATATTGGCCACAGATCCGCCTCCCTCCAAGAATGAAATTTTACCTAAAACGAAAATTCAAATTATGACCATTTTCGCTGGGGTGCTCCCCTTAAGCCGTCCATATGATTACCGTATATCACAAAACACTTTCTGGAACGCCCAAAAGTCTTTTCAGACCTAAACTTACGGTAAGTAAGTAGTATAGTGATACATCTATACTTGGCTAGCGCTTTGTATTTCCTTGTTTATGAAGTTCACAGTAACCTCAGCATGAACATGAAGTGAACAGTTTAAAGACAATCAAGTGTCTCAGGCGAAGGAAGTCAATACAGCAGCAGGTAGCAACTAAGATCACAATTAGCATTTTAGATAGTAGTATGAAATGGCCTTGCTGAACGTACATATTCCTGCTCTCGAAGCTTAGATAGCTTCACTTATTTTCTGCTCCCAACTTGAAGCGTTGCTAACAGCATTATATAAGGTTAGGTAGTGCAGCTACACCTTCCTAGCCACTGCAGCAAAGGTGTTCCAAGAGAGAAGTAAGTTGTTAACATGCAGTCAGCCTTCAATAAGGTCAAGTGACAGCCCTATAGTAGTGAATATATCAAGCAGTTAACAGCCTTGTCGACACAGCGCTCTTGGAAATATGTACTGTACTTACATAGTACGTCAACTGGAGCAGCAATACCGCTCGCAGTCTGGAGGGCACCAGCTTTCCACGGAACAGCTAAGCTGGTGTCATGCTCGTGTTTCAAACCTTAGAAAAGTCCCCAACTCACCAGCTGGTACAGCTCCACTGCCCCCACAGCATCCACGTCCACCATTGCACCATCCACGCGAGGCACCAAGTCAAGCCCCAGCTTCCTGCAAGGGTAAATATGCAATAATGGTAAAGAATTTAAGAGGTTAATCCGTGTTGCAGCGTCAGAGTTGGAGTACTTAGGAGTTGCACAATCTTGGGGCCAACAGTCGGGGAGTAGAAAACTGGCAGGTCTCTTTAGTCGACGTCAAGAGACTTGCTGGACTCCCAAGTCGGAGTCCCACTTGTTCCTACTCCGTAATAGTGGGGCTAAGCATTATATTTCTCTAGTAGCTACTAGCACCTTGTACTTATATTAGCTACTTGTAAAAAAAATCTTATGGGGTTAAACTGAGCGCCAAGAAATGATTCCTGTGACTGAGATGCTCAACTCCAAGCACATTTATCAGCAAGTGCGATTTAGAAAAAACTCTGTAGAACCAAGACGAAACGATGAAAAAATTCTGGCAACATAGCAATATAAAGGAGCCAGCTTCCTTTAGTGTGTCAAAAACCAACCACAGACACAGGTACTGCACCACCAGGGGTTTAAAAGCATACCAAGCGAGATACGCACTGGCCTTGACAACGCTAATGGTTGCTTGGCAACAAGTCAACAGCACCTGAAAGTGCAAGAATATCAATGCTACAAGCGATAATTAAGCTACACGAGAAGCAAAAACACAACGCTAGAAGAAGAACATACCTATTGCCCGAGTCAATGCGGCGCGTGATGCAGAGGTGCAGCTGTGAGATCTGGTCGGTGGTGAGCGTGGCGGTAATAAGCTGCCGTCGCCACGCCGCCACCTCCAGCATCACCGCCTGAATGTACTCGAAGTCAACATGATAGAGGCTGCTCGAGCTGTCATGCCGGCCATCCTGTAGCCCCTGAGACACAGGAGCATGTAGGTAGTAAGAGAAGATATGAAACTGGAAAGAACTAGAGCAACGAATTAAATTTCTAGCAATACCGGACCAGTATTTACAAACTTGAGTTGCGAGATCGAACATATCGTCACAAGTGAACAGTAGCTACCTACTGAAGTTCAATATACAGAAGTCATAGATAGTGAGCATCTAATATCTCATAGACAAGAATAGACCTATTACTGCCACCAGCACAAAATACAAATACAGGTGAAGACTAGCAAGGTTACGTACCACAAACATGTTCTTCCATATCTGTCCCCATTCCCTGAGCACGGCAGCAGCCTCCTGCACCACAGGATCTTCCACGGGGATCACCAGCTCCTGAGCTCTGCAGCATAATGTGAGGGATGACTTCCTACCTAACAACACTGGGTTTCTAATTTTACCAAATGGCAGAACGAGAAGCATAGCAGACCTACCAAACTTCATGAACTATATTGATTACTAGGAACTGCTGTCAGATGCAACAACCCTGTGCTAAGGCACTCAGGTGTGCACCTGGGTGTGTGAGGCTCATGGATACATACGCCGAGAGGGATATAGGCAGCAAAAAACCACCCTGAAAAGTCATTAGCTAGGTAAGAAATTATAAAAAAAGGAGTTTACAGTGTGTCGTTCTTGCGTGTCGGAACTTGACATGAAATAATTTTACACTTCTTCGTTTATGATTGTGGGAAATAAGTGTGTGGTATTACTGCTAGATTAATAGATAGACTACAATTAATTACCAGCTACTTTGGTTATTTTTAATCCGTAGCTCTACAGGAAATTTGAAGGTGCACTGTTTATCATACCTAAGCTTATGCAATAAAGATATGAATCTATTTTTTACTATCCAATAACTGACTTCCTACTCTCGGTTAAGGGGACACATCACAATGATTCAGAAATATCATAGCAAATAATGGTGGGCTGTAATGATTAGCTATAGTTTTTGCTAGTGAATGGAAAGTGGAAAACTGGTGAACTCTGGCTTATGGCCAGAATTTTGGAGATGGAGCCTGTTGTCTTTTGTAAAAAGATTCGCAGGTCAATTGCAAGAAATTAGGAAGAGGCTGTTAGTAGTATCATAGTCTACGCTACATTTACTATTGTAGTTACTACAGATAATCATTCTTTGGGCATATGATCAGAGGCTGCTAGTTTATGTCGTGACCATGTAGCCTGATATAAATTAGCATCAAAATGGTCTTGCTGTTGATGTTGAGCCTGTAACCATGACAACGATTAGCTTCTCAAAAAAGGCCACAGGCCATTTGATAGGTATTCAGACTATCCCTTGAACAAAGACAACATCAAAATTTAAAGGGAGAATGAATGAATATACCATCAGTTGTGCCGGTTGTCTCAGCTCTATATTACCTATCTTTTAAACCCACCTAAAGACCATTCAAAGGGGATGAAATATATGCTTAGAAATCTGGCTATAGCCTTGTTCACGGTCATGCAAATGCCAAATGGATTGGCAGTTTTCCACTAATGCACTCATACAAGCAAGTCTTGTGCGAGTTCAACGGTGAAAAACAATTTCTTATATCACACCTGCATTAGTTAGGTTTAAGAGCAAGGCTCCAGCATCTATGTTAACTTACCCTTCATTCTCAACACGAAATGGTTTCAGATGGATAAAAGCAGCAGGAAATATGCCGAGAGCATTGCGATTCTTGGTGCAGAAGCCTCGAAACCATCCTGAAATAAAAACAATTGTCATAATGAGAATAACGGAAAGTCATCTGTGTGAAACAAGTCATTTCTATTGGTTGAGTTGTATCATTCATTGGTGCGTTTAAACCAGGAACAGCCAAATATAACTCTGTGTCTTTTAAACAATAGCATCGTATCAAACAAACCTATACCAATACCGGTACTAAAGATATTGGTGCATCTCTTAAGCGACTATCATCAAAATGAATGACTGTACATTCTCTGATTCATTTAGGTCTTACACTACTAACATTTTGATGATTACTACGTAGGTCAATATTTTAGGATTTTATAACCATATCATTGAATAAACTTCCATACTAATGAACAGGGTTGCGGAGTCGGAGGATTTGAGTCGGAGTCGGAATCTCACTTGCTCTAGGAGTCGGAGTCGGAATTTTTAGTCCGACTCCGACTCCGGGATGCCATTTATAAACAAATATTCAAATCTAAATTTTCAGTCACAAATTTCAAAAAAATGTAATGTGAATTTTTTTTTGCACATTTCTCTTCAACAGCTATAGCTACCATGTATTTTCCTATTCCATGTGATGAGGCCATTGAGAAAATGTTGGGTAGAACTTTTTCACCTTGTACATTATGTGAGGGGGAGGGGGCATGGGGGGCAAAATGGCAATTTTAGACCGATTGTTCTGAAATTTGCATAGTATATGTATTTTTGAAAAATAAACATATTTTATTCCCACAATTTTTTATTGAGGCCTTAGTTTTGGAGATAATGGAAATATATATGAATATATACCCATATATTTTTTCTAAATTTCAAAGGAATAGAACTCAATGAATGTTCATGCTACAATAAAAACAATGACAGTTTTAGAATCCTTGAAGCATTCCTAAGAAAACTATACAGCAGGATTTTTCATTTTAGCCCTTTTTTCAATGCAGCCGAAAACTGATTTTCCCCCTAT